>VMDO01002214.1:0-114359 GCA_007922755.1 Pedetes capensis
GGTACTGGTGGTTGAACCCAGGGCCTCCTGCCTGCATGCTTTGCGAGTGCTGGACCACTGAGCTGCACCTCCAGCCCATTTGTTTTTACTTTTTGAGACAGGGTCTCCTGAAGTTACCCAGACTGCCTCTGATCTCAAACTTGGCGATCCTCCTGCCTCTGCCTCCCCAGCTGCTGGGATTACAGGCGTGCGCCACCGTGCCCAGCACAGATCAGGGTTCTTTAAAGCTGGGGATCTAGGGAAGGGGTCCAGCTGCTTGGATCTGCGCTCAGTACTGGCTGTTTATCATGGAAACCTGGTTTTCCTTTGCATTTTCTGAGCAGAGAAAAAGAGGCAGGGAGGATGTGGAGGGAAGGACAATGGAACACCTCCTGCTCTCCTTTTTGTCATGCCAAGAACATACAGGCTCTCTGCAAGGTGAGTGGATGACATACAGATGACTTAGTTTAAGGTTTTACTCAAGTACCCTATTCAAGAAGTCACTTGTTAAGTAAGAAAAGCCCACTATCTGAAGCTTTCTGTGGGGCTACGAGGTGTTAATGGATGATCCCTCCAGTATTAGAACTCCCTTGTGCAGTGCAGTGGCCCCTGAAGAGCTTCTTGGAAAGCCTATGTGTGTTTGATGCCAACATTTGGACACCAGCTGCATGAAGGACACTGGCAGAGGAACATGTCAATCAACCAACAAAAGCACCTTCCCCTGCTCAGCCAGGAGAGAGTCTAGCTTTGCAATTCCTTCTCCTCATCCCAGGTCCATGGGCTCTCTGGGGCTTGGAGTAGGACAGAGAGAGTGGGGTTAAAGCAGGTCCTTGCTTCCAACTTGCAGTACCCTCTGTCCCAGGAACTCCCTCACCAGCCCCAACAGAAGCTGATGGACCCCTTACTCTTACTGCTGAAAAGCAGACTTTCAAGTCAGTTGAACTGAGTGGAAAATTACTGAATCTTGCCAAAGCATCATGAAAGTACATGGGGGAAAGGTAGGATGGTTATGGCACAATCACAGAACAGTTACTGGAAAAAGTGAGACCATAGCATGGGTAGACCCCAAGCTGAAATTCCTCAGTGCTTTTGTCAGAGGTATACAGACATATATTGTAACACTCAAGAGACCGGTTTTCCTTACACAATTTTACAAGTTAAAAAGGAAAGAAAACCCAAATCTTTTCTTTGCCAAATGGCTATAGATTAGATATTTAATCTGAAATGGAAGGCATCCAAAATTGATTTCATTTTTAATAACCTTATTTTATATGTCTTTTATTGCAAACCAATTCAGATACATTTGGAAAGCTGATGAGGGTATATGTCATAAATTTAAAAAATACTAGGACACTAAGTCATTTGTATTTTGTTGTTTTGGAATTGCATTTGCATATTGGTTTATCAGGTATTTTGAAAAAGGAAAATTAATGTGTATTCTATGTTACTAAAGAGTTGTGCAAAGTGAAATAAAATAAGTAATAGAAGAATAAAATAATTATATGAAAGCAGAGGTTATTTCATTACTCTGGTAGATTGGTCAGGACCATGATACTGATTAATCATGAACCTAGCTATAAGGTCCCTGTAAAGCCCAGTATAAAATTTAAAACAATTTTAGCTTATGGGCCTACTGTTTACCCAGAACTGACCTAGTCACCACTGGGAAGAAAGCAAAATGGAATTTCATTGACTGAGGGAACTACAGTCTGGTGAGGAGAAGAGGGAAGGATCCAGAACTCTTCACCACGAGGAAGGATCAGAGCTGTTGACAGAGTGTGGCGTGGCCCAACAGTGCTCCGGAAGTGTAGGATCAGTGTGAATCACTGTGCATGCGCTCTGAGTCACTGCGCAGAGTTGAATCAGTCTGGACTCTTTAACATAAGAATGATGGGGAAGCAGGGACGGTCCCATTCTATCTTGTGCTTCAGAAAGATCTGGGAGGACAAGGAACCAACCAAGGAAAGGCTTGCTGGAAATCCTGGGGAAGATATTCATGAATCAAACTCAGGAGACTGTATCTGGGGAAGACTTGCAGGCAGCGTAGAAAGACCAGAGCTGTTAGAAAGTTGACTGTAAAGTAGAAAGTATATCTAAGTGTTATCTCAAAGTAAACATGGTGTTTTATAGATTATGAATATTCTTATTTGTATCTGTTCAAATATAACCCCCCCAACTTACGCAGAAGATACAGACACATAAACAAGCTAAAACTAGCATAAAATCACTTCTCTGATGAAGAGCCATACTTTGTAATTAATTCAGTAAATTCTACAAATATTTTTAAACATACATATGATTTTAAAGCTTGGATATTCTTGCATACAGAGCAGCTAAATTAGAACCCCAGTTTTTTTTCTGGTGATTTTAATCATTTCATTCCAGTTACTCAAACCCCGAATGATATATTCTCTACCCACAGAGTTGCTTATTATTTTAATGATAGCATTAGGAAGGTGGAAAACAGCCATTCAAAGATGCATTCTCAAGATTAGAAAGAAAATAATTACGGTGAAAGAAAAAAAAGTAAGAGCCACACTGTCATCCAGAGTTTATACTGAAATGTCAATTTCTCTTTTATACTTCATATCGAGTAATACACAGGGAAAATAATCACAGGATATAGAGGAGCTAATAATGAAAAGCCATATTTTCACACTCCAACTTTCCCCACCTCACTCCACTAACCAGAGGCCACCTTGTTTTAACCATTTCTGGGGTTGTTCATTTGGGTGCTCACTTACTTCACACTAAATTTATTTGCCCTATAACTTCCTGATATGGCTGGGATTTAGCTCACTTGGTAGAGCGCTGCGCTGCAATGTCTGAGGTCCCCAGTTCAATTCCCAGCACCGCAAAAATGGGAGAAGTACCTGGCAATCCACTCCCAAGGCAATCCTGAAACAGTCAGCCATTGAAAACCCTATGAGGGTCGCTATGAGTCGGATACCGACTCGATGGCACCTAACAATAACTACAACATAGCTTCCTGATATCTTGACTCCTCTGCATGAAAAATGAAGCTGCACCACATACTACCTCACCTTTTGTTCTCCCTCTCAATTACCAAATAATCCTATTATTTGGAGGCTATTGGTTGTCAATTGACAGCACTTAACAACAACATGCATATATATATTCCACATTTCATTAGCTAGAGTTTGCATATATGTATATATATGTATGTGTACATATATATACATATATATACACATACACACACATATAATTCATACATTCTAGGAACGTATTCTACTACTGAGCTATATCTCAGCTCCCTTTTCATTCTTTATTTTGGGACAGGGTCTCTCTAAGTTATGCAGGCTGCCTTTAGCCTTGAATTTGCAATCCTCCTGCTTTAGCCTCCTAATTCGCTGGGATTACAAGTGTGTGCCATGGTGCCTGTTGTTATATTTTTCTAATTGATCCATTCTAGTTCTATCAATTTCCCTGTGCTTAATTGTTTATTTACCTTGGTATTTTGCTTTCTTGTTTCTGATTTTCCTCACATGTCTACTGCAGGCCGTTTGTTTGTCCTTCCACATTTAAGAATGGAGTGCCGGTTGATTTCCTAAATGCCTAGCTTGGTATTTGTACGTACACATGTTTTCTTTAGGCTGATTTTGAACTCTATAAATGTAAGCAAGGCTTCCTGAGAACTGGGCATCACTTTGAAGAAGCCACAGGGGAATGGACCCTGAAAGCTGAGGGTGTGCCTCCCTCCCAGAGACAGCCATAGGTCTCTGCCTGGATGACTTTGCTGTGTGGGAGAAATGGAGGGGTTTCCGTAAGCAAAGCTGTTCCATTGACAGACGTCTGTGACCACCCAGGACCTGTTTAGGACACTTCCTTACTCCCTCCATCTTCTGCTGAGTCTTTTCTCCATGTCCAGAGCACAGAAGTGACAAGCTCTGCTCAGGCCCCTGCAGCAATGACCTTCTCTCTTTTTCACCACCAGCCCCTTCCCTAGCCTTCCAACCTTCATTGATGGATCATGTTGACAGATACCCCTATCCCTGCCTGCTCATTGTCCTAAGTGTATTCTGAGAGGTGAGGAATCGGTACTTTGCTTTCTGTCCCCTACATTAGAGATAACAAAGGAGAAAGAGGGTGGCATAGTTGCCCAGGGAGCCAAACTATAGTATTTACCACCTGGGGACTGTTGGTGACCCCTTAGGTAATTTTGTTGTCAGTTTTGTCTGAAACCTGCAGCTGAGTTGCCTCCCCCCGCCACTGACATATTCCCACAATTCTAGTTTCTCCTTTACTGATTTCTAGTCACTGTTTCCTCATATGTTGTGGTTTGGAGTGACAGATGTTACCAATGGTAATGAAGATGCAGCTTGAGTTCCTGATTCATTCTCTCCTCTCCCCCTCCTCTGTTTCTCTCTCTGTCTCTCTCTCTCTGCCTCTGAGGTACTAGTGGTTAGTTTCTTCACTTTTCCATTGTAGAAATGGAATGCTATTGCAATTTTAGTGCTATTTTACATAACAGGGGAGACCATATATTTCAACTTTATACCTAAAAATGAAATTCCAAATGAAATTGAAATTTCACTTCAGGTATTTTCTTATTTATAAAGGCCTCCTAATCAGAAATAGGAGAAGGACGTGGCAATCCACCCCCCTGTAGCAATCCCAAGGCAATCAGCCACTGAAAACCTTATTAGGGTCACTGTGAGTCAACTCTGACTCGATGGCACCTAATAACAACTACCTAATCAGAAAACATGTAGATATGGATGGGGATGTTGTTGTTGTTAGGTGCCCTTGAGTAGGTATCCAACTCGTAGCGACACTATGTACAATAGGGGAAACACTACTGTCAGTGTTTCTCTGCTGTTCATAGGGTTTTCAATGGTGGGTTGATTTTGGGGAGTGGGTTGCTGAGTCCATCTCCCAAGCCTACAGCACCTGGTGTTCCCAGGTGGTCTCCCATCCAAGTACTAACCAGGCCCGACCCTGCTTAGCTTCTGAGATCTGATGGGATCAGACTCCACAGGGCAGGTATGGATGGAGATACATTCCTGATAATCTCCTTTCAGTTTAAAGGAAACTCCAGATGATTATTAACCACTTTCAAAGGTGGTCAACTTGGCCTAAGAAGTGTTAACTGTGTTTTTTATTTACAAGTCTTGGAGAAACACAGCACTGAGTTTTTAGTTCCACTGAAGACCTAAGTTGGGGCGCTCACTGTCAATACCAAGAAAAGGCCAAGAAAAAGGGCACTGCTCTGGATTGTCGGAGTATGTGGTCTCTGGTTCATGTTGGTGGTATAATTTGCCAAAGATCTTGGACAATTCACTTGATTGTAAGCTTTAGGAGGCAGGAACTTTATCTCCACAGATCACTAAGTATTCCTGGTACCTAGAGCACTGTATGGGCCGTTAGATCTGCACAGTAAATATTTGCCCAGAGAATGGATGCAATTCAGCCAGTGATTACGAAGATTCTACTCTTTCATGATATGGGGCCAGCAATGATTAAAACAATAGGACATAGGGTTTGAAAACTTGTCTACTCACAATCACATCTTCATTCTCAGATTTATCTCCTGTGCTTCTCTTGCTCTGTGTTTTTTGTTTGTTTGTTAGTTTAGTTTTGTTTTTGTTTATGAGACAGAGTCTCACTGGGTAGCCCAGGCCGTCCTGGAACTCACTGAATAGACCAGGCTAGCCTTGAGCTCACACCAATTCTCTTGCCTCAGCCTCCTGAGAGCTGGGTTTACAGGCTTATGCCACCACACCTGACTCTGTTGCTCTGTTTTGTATTGTAGGAGGCAAAAATTTACAGTTTTGAGGCTCCTCTGCCAATTAACTTGTGGTTGTGTGTGGCAAAGAAGATATTCTGGTGGAAAACTAGAGATCAGGAGATAAAAATCAGCATACATCTTCCCCTTTTATTTCTACCTACTGTGGCTCTGTATCAGTAGCTGATGTTTATCAATTGTTCTAATCCCACTTGGTAACTCTTTCTTTGTGGATCTGGGTTCTATGAGGGCAGTTTTTAGGTTCAGTTCTATCTCCTTTCTTGGTCCCTCCAGGCTTGAGGGCAAAACAACTATTTGTAGCTGCTATGCTGTGGGTTTTCTTAACTCCTCTGTCTGATTATTTAGCTCCTTCTACAATTATAGAATTAGTATCATATATTATTTTTTTTCTGCTCAACTAATAATATGAGCAGATCTGTCCTAGAAGAAGTGCAACCAGAGTGCTCCTTAAAAGCAAGAATGGCTGGACTGTATCTTATGTATTTTGGACATGCTGTCAGGAGGGACCAATCCCTGGAAAAGGACATCATGTGTGGGAGAGTGGCAGGCCAATGAAAAAAAGGAAGACTCTCAACTAGATGATTTGACACAATGTCTGCAAAAATGGGCTTAAACATAAAAAAGATCATGTGCCTGGCACAGAGTCAGGGACTGTTTTCTTCTGGTGTACATAGGGTCACTATTAGTCAGACTCCACTCAATGACACCTAACAACAAAAATAATATGAGCACCAGATTCTACTGGTAAAACTTAACTCCTTCATGCTAAGACTTCTTCCATTTATTAAATGCAGTGAATCCAAACTTGCCTTCTCATTTACAATGCTTTGAAAAGTTTGGAGATTGTCAGTGCTCCATAAGGGTACTGTCATCTGGAAGCAGTGGGTCTCTTGTTTTTTTGTGTGTCTTGCTATTAGAACAGTAATAGAATATCTACATATGTGCGATCCTTGACTCTGCAAGTCTTGATTAGTCAATTCCTTGGAAAAAGCAGGTTTTTGTATAAAGTTTTTTTTTAAGCAATACATTAAAATTTTGGAGCCAATACTTAGCAGTACTAAAATAATCTGTCAAGATTTGATAATTTCTGTTTCTATTGAAGAGAGATAAAATAAAAACTATGAGTATTTTCTTCTTTAAGAATATGTTTAGAAACTCTAGATTTTCAGATATTGAAACTTAACCTTCTAGTTCATTTATAATGTGATATACACTTTACATGTAATTTTAATTACTACTAAAGTAGGAGATTTATGCACCTTATGAAGGGAACTGGAAATGAACAACTTGTTTGAATTTTGTTTTAAAGTAACTCAGTGGAAAAAATTCATTTATCTTCATCTCCCTGTCCTCTGCAATCATCTAGAGATGATACGAAATGGTGGATGATTACCACCAAATGGCTAGATGCATGTGGTAATGTATGATAAAACTTTGATGTAGTTCAAATGTCATGTCATTGTACTAGGAAACTGATAAAACTGTGGTTTAACATTAGAAATCTAGTATATCTCCTCTAGGAAACATAATTTTTGAGATATTTCTTTGCTTACATCTGTTCATAAACATACAAGTATCACTTCACACTTACATATGCTTTCGTAGAATCAGTGAATAATAATAAAAAAAGCATTGCTCATTCAGTATTACTGTTCATGGTGGTGTTATTCAAGCTTGAATTCCTTCTGGCACTGAAATTTAACACTACAGTTGCATGCGGAGGAAACAGCTGTACACCTCACTCTTCCTTTCCAACTGTTAGTTGACAGCTCTGTGGTTGAGCCTGTTGACAGAGTGAGACCAAATGTCCTGTCGTGGGTCACGGATTTTGTTATGCCCGTGTCTGTCTCATTTTCTGTCGACGAGACGGTGAAGATGGCTTGCATTAGTTAAGATGGGAAAGGAATGGGTCACACATGGCAGGATATGTTCCCCCTGATGAGGATGACAGTGGATGTCCGGATTGTCTTGTGCTTCCTTTAGAGGGTTATGCAAGATTCATAAGAAAGCATTCTGTGCCGGAAGTGTTGTAATTAAGTACACATTACCCTTCTCTGCTGAGATTATGATCACAGACTATAGAGTTGTTCAGAATTTGAACAGTCCCTGGATTATAAAAATATATATAACGGATTTAACACTTTGTGCTGCAAAGTGTTGTAACTAAGTACACATTACTCTCCTGTGTTGAGATGAGATTATGACCACAGATTATAGAGATGTTCAGAATTTGGACAGTCCCTGAATTATAAAAATAATCTTAATAGACATATATTTTGTATTTAAAATTTTATTTTTTTTATCATAGACATTTTGAAACCTACACACGGTTGGGAGTACAGAATAATGAGTAATTATCAGCATTAAAGGGTGTTTTGTCAATCTTATTTCATCCCTTTTATCCTCTCATTTAAAAATTCCTGGTGTATTTTAAGGTGAATTTCTGGTGTTTTATTGTGTACTATATAAATTAGGGCCTAAAAGAGGGCCTAAATTTTCTGTAATTATCATGCTTAGCAATTGTTGTTAGGTGCCATCGAGTTGGTATCCAACTCATAGCAACCCTATGTACAACAGGAGAAACACTATTGTCAGTGCTTCTCTCCTGTTCATAAGGTTTTCAATAGCAGATTGATTTTTTTGGGAGTGGGTTGCTGGGTCCGTCTCCCAAGCCTACAGCACCTGGTGTTCCCAGGCAGTCTCCCATCCAAGTGCTAACCAGGGCTGACCCTGCTTAGCTTCTGAGATCTGAGGGAAACAGTTGCCACAGTGGTACAGCTGCAGGTAGTAATTTAATAGATGCTAATAAATAGACTTGCATAACTAATAATTAAGAATAATAGCTTAATATCTGCTAACACATGATCTCAAATTTCCCTGTCTGAAAAATATCTTTTAATATTTGTTTGAATTAAGATCCAATCAAGGTCCACATCCTTTGTTTACCTGATCAATTTTTAAGTGTCCTTTAGTTTGTAAGAAGAGCTTTCTCTTTTCTCTTATTTACTGATAAGATTTATTAGTTGAAGAACCATGTTATTTCCTAAATTCTGATTTTGGCTGATTGCATATTCCTGGTATCATACATAGATTCCTTTATTCTTTTCTAACTGGCCATTCTAGAAGCTTAATTAGATTCAGGAGTAATTTTGGGGAGGCAAGAAAACTTTCTGGGTACTTTGGTATACTTTCTATTGCATCACACAGTGAGGAACAATGGGTACATTTGATGATATTGCCACTATCTGTGGGATTAGTGTTGGCAAGCTTCTCCATTTATTATGAAGTTTATCATCAAACTTTCCTCTAAAAATTATATTGTTAGTAATTGCTTAATCTAGATTTATTATTTAATAGTTGTTGTTGTTAGATGCCATTGAGTCAAGTCTGACTCATAGCAACCCTATGTACAACAGAACCAAACGCTCCTGACACTATGCCATGCCTGGCACTATGTCAGTGCTTCTCTGCTACTCATAGGATTTTCAATGGCCGATTGTTTCTGGGAAAACTTTGGAGTCAGTTATCATGTCCTTCTCCCATTTATTACTTAATTAGGAGTTACAAAATAGTGAAATTTCTAATTGTGTCATTCCTTCAGGATTTCTCAGGTGATATTCTCATATACTGAAAAACATTTCTTCATTAACTGAATGGTTGTTGAAATGCAGGTCAAATAGTGAGGGCAGGGTATAAATTTGACTCATTTTCCTTACTAGTCATCAGAGCAATAATTTCTGGCTGCTAACCTCCAAATTCAACCAACAAAGTCTTTATTTTTCTTTTAATTTTTGTATATCACTATGAGTCCATGGATTTTTATTTATTTAACATGTTCCAATCTGTTGTACTCATTTTTTTTTCTCTTAGATGCACAAGCTGTACCATCTTTAGCCAGGGGAAGCCCCTTCAAGTTGGCTTTTTTTCTTCTTTTGAAACAATACCAGTAGTTTTTCCAAAAAGTCCCTTTACTTTCTGTTCCAACAAAACACCCCAGGCTCATCTTACATATTTTTTATTGCACACTTGGAACCATCTGTTCATTCAAGGAACAGGGATACCTTTTCTCGGAAATGGCATTTACAGAATAAATCTGAGGCACCAACAGTGTTCATTTTCACTGGGTTTTCATTGTTCTCAGGTTCTTTTGGTAGACAGAGACAGAGTTAAAGGGGGTACCAGAAAAATGTATACAATAAAGTGTGTACAAATTTTAAGAGATGTTATCTATGCATTAATTTTTGAAGTTGAATTGGATTACTGTAGTGATGTATAGCATGGCATTTGTTCAAAAGATGGTGTTAATGAAATAAATGCTAGCACCACCATGTGACAGGCAAGGTAGTCAAATAAAATAGTGGAAGCATGGTTGTTGAGAAGTGCAACACCATTTAGAAGTGGTATTTGAAATTCGAGAACATTATGGAAGGACAAGGACAATGGAGGCTGGAGTGTGCAAGAGAACCTCTAACACACCAATTGCACACATTTGTGGTAAGTTTGCAGTATGTGGTATCATGTGTGATGTGCACAAGGGAAGCCTTGCACAGCAAAAAGTCCTGCTTCTTCTGCTCTGATGTTGGAATAATTTCCATGCTTGCCACAGAAGCCTACCAAACAATGTGCATGTGGGACAGGAGTTAGCAGAACTAGCGTGTGATGCATTCTGAAAACAGCAAAATGGAAAGCTTTTGTCCCAAGATGTGTATAAATTTTTGGCACTCTCTTTACATATGTTTTAGGAAGAGAAAAGTAGACCATAAGCTGATATTGATATTTCTAATTCAATTTCCGAACCAAAATTCAGTCATCACTCTTGACTTTTCACCTCTTTCTTTTCTTTTCTTTTCTTTTCTTTTCTTTCTTTCTTTCTTTCTTTCTTTCTTTCTTTCTTTCTTTTTTCTTTCTTTCTTTCTCTTTCTTTCCCTCTTTTTTTTTGTTTACTGGGAGCCATAGTGCCACTAACATCAGTATAACTATATCATATTCAGCATATGGACTGCCACACATAAGTCCATTTGACTTGCTCTTTGTTTGGAATGGTCCTAAGAATGGCTTCCACTCTTTCCATAGTCCTAGCATGAGGCCAATCCTGCTTTCACTGCCACTGAAGATCAAGGGTCCCATTGAGATGGGAGCATGAATCCCTCCTCTAACTGAAGGAACATTCTGGCCAGGCTTTGTCTATTCCAGCATTTGTTCTGCTGACTTTCTACTGCAGATCTTCCCCATCATTGCTAAGACATGAGATTCTATAGGTTCTATTAATTCTGACATAAGTGAGGGAAGATTAGTTTCCATGAATTACTTTGACCAATGAGAGACAGAGAACAAATTTTCAAGCTATACAAATATTCCGTAGTTACCTACTGCCTTTCTGCAGGTACTCTACAAAAACCAAGAAAATGGTATGCTAAAGCTTGGGCCAGCTTTGGCAAACACTCTCCTGCACTGGCCTTCTGTGCTTTCTCACTTTACTCCTTCATCCCTTCATTCTTACTTTCCTAGGATAGCATGCCCCAAATAAAATGTTTACTCAAAATCTTTTCCCCTAGGTTTCATTACCTAGGGAACCTATTTGAAAAAAATCCCCAGTAGTTTAATTCTGCAAAACATATACAATAATTTAAAATAATAATACCAAATCACTCCCCAAAACAACTGTTAAAAAATCTATTTGGGATTATTTCTGCCCCAGGTCATAGTCCATAAAGATTAATAGTCAAAATATGTGCTTCAGTTTTATTTGAAAAAGAAAATGTGGTCATCCCAATAATTTGATAATCAGATTGATTTTGTTAGTGCATTTTACATTTTTAGTTGGTTAAATATCACTATATTGTTTCCAAGTCAAACTATAAGATAAAATGTATTCAGGGAAGTCATGTTTCCATCTCTGTCCTCTCTTTTCTCGTTCGTCCATCCCTTTAGAAGTGACTGTTGGTTTGTTTTGGTTTGGCCTCTTTTCACATTTTTCCATTCTTTTGCTCTCAGAAGTAGTGCTTTGATGGGCATTTGCCAAGATTTTTATGTACATTGATTGATTGGCAAAACATAATGGTGGAGATCAAACACAGTGAGTAGCTGCCTGAAGAGTTTTACCCAGTCACTCAGGCTCATACTATGGTTTACTGATAACAAATATGAAGATAAATGGATACATTACAAAAACATGGTTAACTGAGACAAGCAAGTTTTCAGAAGTATGTGCAAAAGGAAAAAATAATGTAGTCCTCAATGTAACACTGTGCCTCATCCAGATATTAGAAACAGACATATTCTTTCTCTCTCTCCTATCCTGTAAAGGATTCATCAAATTATAACAGAGCAATGTTTGAAGAAAGGATAAAGGGATTGGAATTGAGAATAATGATTGAAAAGAACTTGAAGAATAGATACATATATTTTTGTGTCATAAAATAATTATAATAAAGAGCTTGGACCCATAGCCAGACATTTTATTTTTTATCATCAGAGTGATGTGTGCAGGAAAACTATTAATATTTGAAAAATGCAAATGAGAATCCTATTGATTTGTTGAGTGGCTCTTGAAACATTAGTGTTGCATTTATGAGGGAATGTTAAGTTACAAAAAATACCATAGTAAAATTATACCTGTGCTGTTGTTGCCGTGTATTAATGTCTCATGCACACAAATGAAGAGTAACTGAGAACTCTGAAAAGTAGAACTAGGTAGGAGTGGTGGAATTTTGAGTAACTTTTAATGCCTCTCTCTGCTTTTTTAGTTAATGCAATTATTGAATAAAAAATTTAAAAATAAGTGCAAGTGTCCACCTCTTCGTATCTTCAGTTATCCAAAAGTAAAAAGAGAATAAGAACTATAACACTCTTCATTTTTAGAACCTCAGAGATACTACTAAATATCTCTCCAGTATATGGATAAAGAAATAAAATAGAAACCTGATAAAAATCAAACCAAGTATCAATCCAAAATAAAAAAGAAAACACACACACACACACACACACACACACACACACACACACACAAAGTAGCAGTGGAAGAACTTATGGGAACCAAATTTCTTTGTCTTTTGGAACTTGAACATATTTTGAAGTTCTGGCCACTGTGTATTTTAGAAGGTGAGGATTATGCAAAAAAAATGTTTTTACAGAATGGATTCAAAGACTTACTTGGATATTTAAAGAAATTAAAGAAAAACAAAAGAGATGATTTCTTAACCCAAGAAAAATGATAATACTAAGAACTTATTATGTGTCAAGTTGTATTGCAAAGACTGACAGGTTTTAATTAATCCTTGGTTACTCCTAGAGTTATGATGTTGGCAGGTTCAGTGTCTTCTGAGGCCTGATGTTTTGGCTCGCAGATGGTCTCTTCAAGCTGTGTACTCACATGGTGGAAGGGGCAAGGCAGCACGTGGGGATCTCTTTTGTGACAGCTCTGATCTCATTCACGAGGGTGACACCCTCATGATCTAATCATTCCCTGAAGCCTCCACCTCTTAATACCATCTTGATGGTGGTGGTCGTTGTTAAGTGCCATCTATCCTGAAACACTAATGACACTGTGCCCTTCTTGGCACTGTTGTCAGTGCTTCTCTGCTATTTATAGGCTTTTCAATGGCTGATTGATTTTTGGGAGTGGGCTGCCATGTTCTTCTCACAAGCCTATAGCACCTGGTGTTCCCAGGCAGTCTCCCATCCAAGTACTAACCAGGCCCCACCATGCTTAGCTTCCGAGATCTGACAGGATAGGATGCCAGGGTGGTCTGGCTATAGACATCTTGGGGGTTAGGATTTTAATATATGAATTTGGATAAGGGGATGCAAATATTCAGATGATAACAAGTTCATTCCTGCCCCACACAGGCAATGATTATCCACTTATCATGACCATGTTTGCCCAGTGGGGATTTCTCTCTCAGCCTCTTGCCCTGCCTATCTGGTGAGAGAGAACTGGTGAGTGGAAAAGGGTCACCTTTGAGACTGGGGCACCCTGACATTCTAAACTCTCCCACTAGGCCACATGTAATCTTTTAGAGTTTATTAAAATTTGCATTATGTTTGTTCCTCTTTCCCTTAAGCTCTGAGGTGGATTAGTTCCTTGTCCTTTTTCTTCTCCAGAAGGATTGGGCCCTTTGGTATTCAGTTCATCTGGTTGACTTGAGAGGTTGGCTCTCATTGAGATGTCAGTTCTCAGATGGTCTACCAAAATAGTTAGGTTCTATGGATTACCTTTTTCTTATTGGCAGGATGGGAGTGACATGCCCTTGGAATTTTTGATATTTTGATCAATGTAAATGCTATGTGAATAGTTACACTGTATGGTTTAGGGAGTAGTGACAAGGAGAAGGTCTATGTATATGTCAGTATGGACACAACCATCATAGTCCATCTCAACTAGGCAGAGTAAATGAAAGAGACATGAGGCCAACTGTTCTCAGATAAGTACTGAAGAAAAACTGAGGATCTCAGAGATGGTGGAGACCACAGCAGGGTGGACCCAGCCATGGCTTCACTCATGGAGAATCAATGTAGACTTGGTATGGAGAAAATTCAAGTTTCTTTTTTTGAAACTTTCTGGAATTTTTTTCCAAATATTTTAAATCTGATGTTGATTGATTCTGAGGACACAGAACATGTAGATACAGAGGGCCAAATGAGCTCAGAAATAGCTATGGTCAACATCTGATAATAATCTTTCCAGCAATCTTTTTATACAATTGTTTAATATTGTTAGGTGCCGTCAAGTTGGGTCCAACTCAGCAAGTCTCTTAGGGTTTTCTTTGGTTGGTGGTTTTCGGACTGATAATTGCAATTAGAAAAAAGACTAGATTGAATAACTGTATGTATAATGTTACAAAATGTTTTCACTTTATTTAAAATAATATTATGCATACTTTTCCTTTTATAAGTCTATATGTATATATACTTTTCAAATCAATGAATGTACTTATCTCCCTATGCATCTCATTGTTTAGTTCATTATTAGACAGAAATTAAAAATGCCACAAGGAGGATTGAGAATTTTCCCCAGAAGCACACACAGAGCAGATTTGGGAAAGACTCTCAGAATTAGAATTCAGGTTTTCACCATTGAGTTCTTTGTTTTTTCCAGTTCAGTAGATTGTTTGTTGTCTGAATTCTACACATTGTTTGCTTTTTGTAAGCTTTTATAATGGGTTTTCACAAGAGTTTTGGAAGTTATATTTTCTTGAACCATATCTGGCTTTGTCACCAAATTATCCATAACAATATTGGAGAATTTCAGATGAAAGGAAAATCTTTTTAATGCACATGAGATTTAAAAAGGATGGATCTTTAAAGGTCAGACCACTGCTGAAAGTACATAGTACATAATCTGTGCATAGCTAAATTTTTAAAGTAATGGAGCTAACGATGATCCCAAACAAGCTTGATCAGAATTCATATATATTCAAAATTTAACAGTGACTTTGATAAGTGAGTGTCTACATATTTTTTCTGTTAGTGACTCTCAGTTGGAGGGGGGTATTTAAAAGAAGCATTAATGTTTTAAGTATTTAAAAAATATACAGAAGGTTCTTTTTTTAAATTTGTGGTACTAAGGGTTGAACCCAGGGCCTTGCACTTGCATGCTTTCCAAGTGCTGTACAACTGAGCTGCATCCACAGCCCATTTTTTTTTTTTACTTTTTGAAGCAGGGTCTCGCTAAATTACACAGACTGCCTCTGGTCTTGAACTTGCAATCCTCCTGCCTCAGCTGGGATTACAGGCATGTGCCACCATGTCTGGCTCAGAAAGTCCTATTTTAGCATTTTGACCAGAAATAATTGTTAAATGATTATCTAAGTCACAGTTAATATGATATCATGTGTATTTCCCACAAAAGTAGACTTGAAAATAACTTTCTTCTTCTCTTTTGCCCTTATTTTTAACCCTTTTATTGCAATACATTTGCAGTTAATAATAGAACTTCTACTTCCTCTTTAATTTAAAATGATTAATGATATTGTAAATTGATGTGAGTAAAATATGGGTTACTAACTGTTCATTATAATCTCAGAGTACTCTAATATGCTACATTTTATAAAAAGTCAAAGAAATAAGAGTTATAATGCTATTATAGGATATTTTGAGGAAGAAATACCCTCTGATATGTTTATTACATAACTTGATCTTTTGTATTGAAGCCATCTCTCATTATTACAAAGGACAATAATAATGTCATATATAATTGGAATGTCCTCTCTATTCTTCCACATTTTACATTTTGACCAGGAGTTGAGAGAACAGGGCCAGATTATCGTGGTCATCTCCAGACATCTATATGCCAAAGGAAAATCAGTTCTAAATTTTAAGTCGTATAAGGCAGTCCAACAAAGTTCTAAATTTTCCCATACTGACTTCTTCAACCCTCCTGTTTTTTGAAAACTCAAAATATTTTATTGTAATTTTTTGTGTTCACTAATGGAGGATCTAGTATCAGAACATAGATTTTTTTTTTTTTTTTTTTTTTGTGGTACTGGGTGTTGAACCCAGGGCCTCGCACTTGCATGCTTTGCAAATGCTGGGCCATTGAGTTGCACTACCAGCCCAGTTTTTTTTCTTTTTAAGCCAGGGTCTCATTAAGTTACACAGACTACCTCTGGTCTTGAACTTGCAATCCTCCTGTCTCAGCCTTCTGAGTTGCTGAGATTACAGGCATGCACCACTGCACCTGGCAGATTTTATCTTTTGAGAGTTTTGAGAGTTAGTAATTTATGAGATAGATGGTCAGCTTCAGGTAGGGCGACCAGCTACTACCAGTTTTCCCAAGACTGTCATGATTGTAAAACTGAAAGTCCCACATTACTAGAACCCACTTGGTCCCAGGAAAGCTGGAATGGTTGGTCACCCTACCTAGAAGTGGCATAAACTCAATTTCACTGAGACTATCTAATATGATTAGGAAAGTTAGCACAGAATTTTGTCAAGGTGGTATTTCTCAAGACTCACTAATATGCTCAACAACTTTTTGAATGAATAGATCTTTCCTCAAAACATCATCTTTCCTATCCACTCCCTGAAGATTATGTGTGCTTATTTTGTTATGCAATGACTCATTCCCTGTCAGTATATACATATGTCAAAACATTTAGCATCAGACTATTTATCTACCTTTTATTCATTGGAATGAATGAAGTTCAGGTGTTAATTAGGAACATATGGTAGGAAACCTAGAGTTCTGTATTAGTCAGCTTCTGATCACTGTAATGAAATGCCTGACATAGGCTACTTATGAAGAAAAAGAGGTTCATTTAGCTCCCAGTTTTAGAGGCTTGAAATCCAAATGGTTTATCACAGGCCCTGTAGTGAGGACTGCCCTTTACTGTGCCACTGTATGATGCAGAAAGCAATGGTGGGAGACTTTGAAGGATCAAGAGATTTCATCTTGAACAAGGAGTGAGTGAGCTGGTGGGGCCAGGCTTGGTCCTTTAATAAGAACCCTCTCTCCCGAATTATGAAGGAATCCCAGAAGACAGATCTCCTGTGGCCACACCCCCAAATAACTCACGGGGCTCCCATTAGGCCCCACATCTTAAAGGTTCCATAACTTCCCAATACTGACACCCTGGGGACCAAGACTTTAATCCCTGTAGAGCCCTGGAGGACACTCAAGTCACATTCAAACCACAGCAGTTTCTACAAGCATACAGCACCAAAGGAAAACTGTATGTACTTAATTCCTTTTCCCACAAATTAGTTGCATCCAAGTAAACAACTGCTTTATAAGACTGACATTTTGAGCCAGGCATGGTGGTGCACACCTGTAATCCCAGCAGCTCAGGAAGCAGAGGCAGGAGGATCGCAAGTTCGAGGTCAGAGGCAGTCTATATAACTTAGCAAGACTCTGTCTCAAAAAGTAAAAAAAAAAAGACTGACATTTTGCATTTTGATTAAAATATCCTATTTTAATTTTTATTCTATTTTTAGCTGTCATATCTCTGACTCTCCTGTTTTTATTAATAATTTTAAAATTCATATACAAATTAGTGGGTTTCATTATGACATTTCCATACATGCATCTCATTGTACATCAAGCATGTTCACCCCCAATACCTTCTCAAGTACCTCCTCTCCTATCTTGTTGATCCCTTTCCTCCCCACAGCTGGTCCACCCTTGGCTTGTATGTCTTCATATATTTATATAAGTGTACATATATTTAAATGTAGATTCTGTATATGAAAGAGAACACATGATGTTTATCTTCCCGCATTATCTTTTCTTATTTCCCCCTTCCCCTTCTCTTCAGTTTCTTTGCTCCCATCAAATTATACTCCTAATTTCATGACATGTTAAAATATTTGTGTTGTTGTTGCTAGGTGCCATCAAGTCTGGTCCAATGCATAGTGACCCTGTGCACCACACAATGAAACACTCCCTGATTTGGTGCCAAGCACACTACCTTTTGTATGCTTAAGCCCAATGTTGTAGACACCGTGTCAATTTATCTAGTTAAGGATCTTCCTTTTTTTGTTGTTGACCTGCCACTCTCCCAAACATGATGTCCTTCTTCAGAGATTGGTCCCTCCTGATAATATGTCCAAAATATGACAGGTGAAGTCTGGCCATCCTAGCTTCCAAGGAGCACTCTGGTTGCACTTCTTTGAGGACAGATCATTTGGCAGTCCATGGTATATTCAATATTTGTCTGCAGTACCATAATTCAACAGTTCTTTTCCTTTCCCCTTGTTCAATGTTCAGCTTTCACAACTGTTTGATGCAACTGAAAATACCATGGCATGAGTCAGGCACAACATTGTCTTCAATGTGACATCTTTACTTTTCAGTACTTTAAAGAGGTCTTTTGCAACAGCTTTTCCCAATGCAATGCATCTTTTGATTTCTTGGCTGCTGCTTCTATGGGTGTTGATTATAGGATCAGGTAAAGCAAAATCTTGGACAATCTTAATCTTTTCTCCATGTATCATGAAGCTGTGTGCTGATCAGTTGTAAACACTTTTGTTTTGCTGATGTTGAGGCACCATCCATACTGAAGGCTGTGTTTTTTGATCTTCATCAGTAAATGTTTCAAATTCTCTTCACTTTCAGCAAGGAGAGTTGTGGCATCTGCATAACATGGGTTCTTAAGGAATCTTTCTCCAATCATGATGCCACATTCTTCTTCATAAAGTCCAGTTTCTCAGATTATTTGCTCAGTATAGAGATTGAAGAGGTATGGTGAAAGGAAGCAGGCCTGATGCACACTATTCTTAACTTTGAACCAGGTAGTATTTTCGTGTTCTGTTCAAAGGGCTGCCTTCTGGTCCATGTGCAGATTCCTCATGAGTACAATTAAGTGCCCTGGTATTGCCATTCTTCACAATGTTACCCATAATTTATTGTGTTTCACATAGGCAAATGCCTTTGCATTCAGTTGGATCCACATTTTGGGGAATAGGCACAAATACAGATCTCTTCCAGTCAGTTGGCCAGGTAGCCGTTTTCTAAATCTCTTGATACAAATAAGTTAGCACCTCCAGTGCTGCATCTGTTTGTTGAAACATCTCTATTGGTATTCCATCAATTCCTGGAGCCTTGTGTTTCAGCAATTCCTTCAAGGCAGCTTCTACTTTGTCCTTCAATACCATTGGTTCCTGATCATATGTAACCTCTTGAAATCGTTGGTCATCCACCAATTCCTTTTGGTGTAATGATTCTGTGTATTCCTTCTGTTTTCTTTTGATTTCCTGGTCATTTAATATTTTCCTTGTATACTCCTTCAATATTGCCACTTGAAGCTTGAATTTTTTCTTCAATTCCTTAAGCTTGAGAAAAACTGAGCATGTTGTTCCCTTTTGGTTTTCTTTCTCAAGATCTTTTCACATGTCATTATAATATTGGATTTTGTCTTCGTGAGCTATCCTTTGAAATTTTCTGCTTAGTTTCTTAACTTCACCATGTCTTCCTTTTACTTAAGCTGCTTGATGTTCAAAGGTAAGTTTCAGAGTCTATTGTGAGATGTAATTTGGTCTTTCCTTTTTTTCTTGTCTTTTAATAAACTTTGGTTTTCCTTATGAATGATGTCTTTGCTGTCATGCCACAACGCATCTGATCTTCAATCATTAGTGTCTAACACATCAAATCTGTTTTTGAGATGGTCTCTGAACTCAATTGAGATATACTCAAGGCCATACTTTGGCTCTTGTACACTTGTTCTAATTTTCTTCAGTTTCAATTTGAACCTGCATAAGAACAGTTGATAGTCTGTTCCTCAATCAATACTTAATCTTGTTCTGAGTTTTGGTATTGAGATTTTCCATCATCTCTTTCCACAAATGTTTTCAATTTTGTGCCTGTGTGTTTTTAACATATGTTAAAATCTAGCATCCACATATGAGAGAAAACATACAATCTTTCTGGGTCTGGCTTATTTCACTTAAAATGGTGGTCTCTAGTTCCATCCATTTTTCCTGAAAGTGACTAATTCCATCCTTTTTTATGGCTGAGTAAAGCTGTGTTATGTATATATACACATATTTTCTTTATCCATTCATGTGTTGATTCCATATTCAAATATCTTACTTTTAAAACAACTTTATAAAACTTCAATGTCTAGCTTTTTTTTTCTATAGAATTATTGTGCTATTTTAAATTCTAACCCATAATTACCAGAATCTGTTAAGATAAAATTCATATTCTGGGTAAAATAACAGACTCTTGTATGATCATATTACAGGTGATTTTTCCATTGTCTTCACTGCTTAATTCAGCCTCTACTTTTAAATTTACCTAATAACACATCACATAATTATGATTTGTTTTTAAATTTAGCTTTTGTTTTAAACACTGTCATAAATTGTTGACACATGTACAATGACAAGCACACAAATATAAAGAAGAAAGAGACAGTCTTGCAATGGCATGCTAATGATTGTTGATGCTGTTCATTGCATTGAACTGTCAGAAATACTATTTGTACAAAAGGTTTCTGCAAATGCCTATCCTTTCTAGTCTGCTCTTCTCCTTTCCTACATTCATTTCTACTTTATTCAGTTGGTAGTGAGAATCTCTATCCCTCCTCAAATGCACATGTATATCCTTCTCAATGCATAAGAAATGGTCAGTTCTGTTGCAGAGGATCGTTACAATTATTTTTGCATTCTTGTATTTCCTCCTCTATTATAATGATATGCCCTCAAACTCATTTTGAAATTATGGAAAATTCAAGCTCCTGTCCTAATCTGTCTTCTAGTTTCTGACTCACTTCCTTGACTTTCCCCCACAAGAATATCCCACATTTTTATCCCTCCATGTAAGTCTCCATGTGCTCACCTGCCTCACCTGTACATACTTGTCCAGTCTCAGTCAAAGACACTACTTCCCACTTTACAGAGAAAGTAGACACTCTCAGGCATAAATTTCCTTGAATGTTGTTGTTGTTGTTAGGTGCCGTCGAGTCGGTATCCGACTCATAGCGACCCTCTGTACAACAGGGGAAACACTATTGTCAGTGCTTCTCTGCTGTGCATAGGGTTTTCAATGGCACATTGATTTTTGGGAGGGGGTTGCCAGGTCCTTCTCCCAAGCCTACAGCACCTGGTGTTCCCAGGCGGTCTCCCATCCAGGTAATAACCAGGCCTGACCCTGCTTAGCTTCCGAGATCTGATGGGATCAGATGCCACAGGGCTACAGCTGCAGGCTTTCCTTGAATATCAACCTCCAATTCCATAAATTGATTAAAATTTGTGTCATTGTTTCCTGGCCATATCAGATCGTTAAAAAATCCACTTTTCTATCCTTATCTTACGTCTCTGGGAGCAGAACTTTTCTCATCACTATACTTGGGACATTTTAGGTAGTTGGTAATTTCATGGAAGGGAGAGGAGAATACTAGGCAGTCTTAGAAAACACTGAGATTTGAATAATAAATAGTAAAACTGAAGATACAAATTATTTTGGCCTCTTCAGAGATAAATTAAAGAAGCAATTTTCAAGTATATTGTTGCAGGTATTTAAATCAACTGAGCAGCTTGTATTTCATATTGAAAACATAAGTCCACATGCAACTATGTGTCTATGCACACCTAGACCTCTAGTAAATGTGACTTCTACCACTTTGAATCAAATACAGAGAATTTTAAGGCATTTAGAAAGGACTAAGATTAATTGTAACTGTTATTTATGAAAATGTGGTCTAGAGATACTTTCAAATGTGATTGATGCTTCCTATTCACATTGGTATTGCCATGAAGTCACATGGAATATAAATTGGTCACATTAAATTACCTAATAATTACATCTGTATAGTATTTTTAAATTGGACTATGTTTCATATGTTGAGAAAGAAGGGGGCTTAATTATTAGTTCTTAAGATGCATTTGAAATGTACTTGAATGCCACTGGGAAATACAATATTTTCTAAACTACATCCACTCTTTCAAGAGAACATGAACTTGCTAGATTTTCATTATAAAAATGATGTGTTTATAACAAAGTAATATGCATTTATTAATAAATTGGATAATTCAGAAATAGTATAAATGAAAATAAAAATGATCTGCAATATGACCACCCAGAGATAACTACTATTATTATTTTCACACATATCCTTCTGACATGTTTCCACATACAATTTTGGATATATTTTTAAAAAATGAACTGATTCATGATATGTGTAATATCTTGTGAATTTCACTTTTTTATTTAACAATATCTTCTGAGCAGTTTTCTATTCTAATACATGTAATGCTACAACATCACTTTTAATGACTCCAAAGGGTTCTATTGATGGAATGACAAAAACTATATTCCACTATCTTCTTATAATTGGACAATTGAGTTTTAAATCTTACACCACTAATAAAAATATAACATAAATTAGGAAGATGCATTAGTTGTGTACATGTTTGACATTTTCATTAGGATACATGACTAAAAGCATATTGGCAAATTAAAAGGGTATGTATATGTGTATTTAAGGATCTATCTGTGTGTGTATGTGTGTGTGTGAGGTGCAAGCATCTATGATTAAAGAATGGCACATAATGCATTTTTGACTAATTTGTACAAAGAAGTTGGTCAAGGACACTGGAAAATTGCTTCTATACAATGAAACTTGTTTATGAAATGAAACTTCTCTTTGGATTCTGGTCTTGAGTGTTGATATCTAAAACTATTGCTGCGTCAGGACTTTGAGGAAGCCAGCCAATGAGGATGAACACACTCTGAGAAGGGCACCATGGCAAAGGCAGAGAGGACCTGATTGTGAATAAACTAGTGAATTGACCAATTTTGGACTCACCTTACTGCTGTAGTTTTTTTTACTTATTTAATGAATATCTGTTAGCCTAAGGCTGCTGTTCTCAGAGTGTGAGAACTTGAGGGGTCCTTGAGATCCTTTTAGAAAATCCATGAATTCAAAAAACCATTTTCATGGTTACCTTAGGATATTATGTGCCCATTTCCCTCCCATTTTTTCTAGAATGTACAATGGAGGTTTTCATAAGCTGTGCTATGTGTAAAATGGCAAAGAATTGAAAGGAGGTATGAGAATCTGTTTTCTATAATGCCAGATATTAATAGATTAGTAAAAGTGTAAACATCATTCCATTCTCTCATTAAAATTTCCTTATTGTTTTGGAACAGTTTTTTAGTGTGATTTGTTTCAACATATGATGGGTTTATTTTAATTTTTCAATGAATTAATCAATACATTTCATTTTTATTTTGGGTACAACATTAATGGACATAAACCACATAAATGAAAAGCCCATTAGAATCCTCCATAATTTGTAAGAACACAAAGAATTGTGTCTTTTTGAGTTGCCATAACAAAATATCAAAAATTAAATAGCTTATAACCAACAGAAATTCACTTCTTACATTTCTAGAAGCTGTGAAGTCCTAACCCAGGGGATAAACAGTTTTGGTGTTTGGTGAGGACCTCCTTCCTGGTTCATATCTGTTACCTTCTACCTTTGAACTCACATGGCCTAAGGGACAAGGAAGGTCTTTGGAGTATCTTTTGTAAAGTCACTAATTCCATTTGTGAAGATTCCACCTCATGACCTAATCACTTCTAGTAGCCCGACCTCCTAATTCTATCATCATGGTAATAAAGTTGCAAAGTATGAATTTTGTGGGGACACAAACATCCAACTTAGAGCAGGGATCCTGAGACCAACAGTTTTGAGCCAATGTTACTTCATTGTCTACTGGCAATAAATAAGACAGATTTAAAAAAAAATTGTTTGGCATGTTTATTTCACAATAAACAATATTATTATTTATTTACTTTTGACAGAGGTGATATCACCTTTGCAAGACTAATTTTAGAATTAATTTTGCCCATAAATTAAAGGATATTAGTTCAGAAATGTCTTCAGAATGTAAAAGGATTAAACATGTTCTTCTTCTGTGTATTCTTTATCTTTTTTCTTTTTCTTTTTCCCCATCAGTTTTGGTGTAATGCAGAGATCTGTTTAGATCTTCACACATTTCTTTCTTCCTTTCAAAAAGGATTTTATTTTTTCTATTTTGCTTTACTTACTATCTGGTACATTATATCAACTCTCTTTTTTTGATACATTCTCTTTTTTTCCCTCATACTATGGTTTTCTTCTGCTTCATCTTCATTCTGAGAGAAATGCTCATGTTTGCTTCCACAATATTAATTTATTTTTCAAAGGCATAAATTCTGCTTTTACTTAATTTATCATTCCTATATTTTATCTATGTTGTTGTTGTTAGGTGCCATTAAGTCAGGTCTGACTCATAGTGACCCTACGTAGAACAGAATGAACACTCCCAATACTGCACCATACCCGACACTATTGTCAATGCTTCTTTGCAATTCCTACAATTTTCAATGGTGAGCTGTCTTGGGAATGGGCTGCCAGGTCCTTCTCCCTAGCCTGCAGTACCTTATATTCCTAGGCAGTCTCCCACCCAAGGACTAACCAGTAGAACCTTGCTTAGCTTCTGAGATCAGGCATGGTCAGATACAAGGGTGTTATGGCTACAGACTTCTCAAAATCTGTCTTTATCTCATCCATATCTTTTATCATAGTATCTTGTTTTCTTTCCTGTTCTTCATTTTTTTTCCCATAGGAAGAATTTCTTACTGCATTTTATGGAGGATATCAATTTTTACTGAATACTTCAATGCCATTTTTACTTCGTTCTATTGCAATTTTTCTCTAGATCTCTGTTTTTATGACATACTACATTTTTTCTCTCTAATTTATCATTACAAGGAAAAGTCTATGCAGACTTGTATGTGAGCAGAGGAATCAAGGTAGTTTCACCTTTGCTGGCCTCTATCCCCTGATAGTATGGTTTTATCTGCTCTTAATTTGTAGCTGGAATGGAAGGCAGGCCACTCTGCTCACCTCCTTTTCTTATGGAACCAAGTAGCATTTATTTCTGCCTGAACTGTGGTCTTCTCCTTTTGCCTCCAATGTGTGGTCCTCTGGAACTCTGAGCCAGATATGAAACAACAGATTCCAGAGTATGTGCTGTTTTCAGTGAGAGCCTCACACCCCAGCAGTTCACTTCTGCAATTGACTGTCCCCAGAATACACTCTTATATTGTGGTTTTCCTTGTGCCTTTGCCCCAAACTATGGAATAATTTTTAGCATGCTGATCCCCTTTTACCCATGGTTTCACTTTCCATGGTGTCATTTACCCATAGTCAACTATGGTCTGAAAATATTAAATGGAATGTTCCAGAAATAATTAATCCATCATTTTTAAATTACTTGCCATTCTGAGTAATGTGATGAAATCTCTCACCATCCCACTTTGTCCCATTTGGGATTTGAATTGTTCCTTTGTCCAGTGTATCCATGTTGTATATGCTACTCACCTGTTAGTCACATAGTAGCCCTCTTGGTTATCATATTCAATGTCAAAGTATAACAGTGCTTATGTTTAACTAACCCTTGTTTTATTTAATAATGGTACCAATGTGCAGAAGTAGTGATGCTGGCAATTTGAATATTCTAAAGGGAAGCTGTACCATGCTTCCTTTAAGAGAAAAGGTGAAAGTTCTCTACTTGATAAGGAAAAAAATACTTATATATTGAGATTGCTAAGATCTATGATAAGAACAGATAAGAAAAATCATGGTATACATGGCATTTGGTACTATCTATAGTTTCAGGCCTCCACTGGGGGACTTCAGACATATCCCCTGCATATGAAGGAAAACTCTTATACCTTGATTTTTTCCCCTAGAAATGCACCCTTACCCCCAAACTTACATTTAACCTTGAAGTACCCTGAAGCACACTTCAAGCATGGTGAGGTATCATGGTGCCAGGATCATTTTACTTTCTTGAGAAAAGTTTACTTGGAATGATGTCAATATTGGAAATGTTCAGGCTTATTTAGTTTCATGATATCTGATTTCATTAAATGTATGACAATATAATAGTAATCCCCTAGGTTAATAGGCAAATATGTAGGAACTTTAACTTCTAAGAAGACCAGTATTGGAAGGTTATGTTGTTGTTGTTGTTGTTGTTGTTAGTTGCCATGGAGATGGTGTCCCACTTATAGCGACCCTACGCACAACAAGTAAAACACTATTGTCAGTGCTTCTCTGCTATGCACAGGGTTTTCAATGGCTGATTTTTTTTTTGGGAGTGGGTTGCCAGGTCCATCTCCCAAGCCTACAGTACCTGGTGTTCCCAGGTGGTCTCCCATCCAAGTACTAACCAGGTCTGACGGGATTGGATGCCACAGTGGTACCGCTGCAGGCAGAAAGTTATGTGTCATGGTCTGAATGTAAATTATACCCCAAAGGTCATGTGCTTTAACATTTAGTCCCAGCTAGTGGCACTGTCCTGGGAAATGGTCTAGCTTGGTGGAAGGGAGTCACTGGGGCATGTCTTCCAAAGGGAGGTTTTTAATCCTGGCCTATGCTCTCTCTGTGTTCCTGGTCCACCATGGCTTGAGGTTGTGAGATATGCCCTGTCCTGCCATAGCCGCCATGCTTGTCCTGCTGCCATTATGGACTGCTTCTTCAACTGTGATCTCCCAATAAACCTCCTCCCTCATATGTTTGTTTGAGTTGGATTTTATGCTACAGAGACAACAGCTGTCTAATAATCATGTCATCAATTTCTTTGTCCTGCTTACATTTCCTACCAGGTGCATTGATTGATTTACATGTACAGGTTTCAGACCTTGATATGACTGAATCTGAAGACACTTTTCAAATGATTTTACTTCCATAACATCTTTTAAACTTTTTGCCTTTTTACAAACAAGCATTAGCAGTTAAGAACAACATATTTTTGCTAAAATGTTGATTTGACTTATGTACAAAACATAACTTCACTTGCTGAATACTGTTGTTTTCTTTTATGGAGAATTCCTTCTTGTTATACTAACATAAAGAGATTCGGTGACAGTAAAAGTGCTAGTGTGGCTGGAAGTGACTTTATAGCAGCAAGAATTTTGAATAGCTCATTCTGCTCTCATCTAATTCTTCATTCATGATAGGAAATGTGTTTACTTAATAATACCAAAGGAAATAAAACCTTACACAAATGATCGTAATTACTCTTGAATAAAAATAGTGAGTCATGCACATGCCTTATTGGTATTTGGCTCTTTATGGGTAAATCCACTTAAAGTTAGGGTAAAAACTAAGTTCACATAATGATGGTCCACAAATACAGAGAAAATTTCATTTCTCTCTTACTTAAGAATCATGAAGTAAATGGCCCAGACTGGGAGGGTGGCTCTGCTCCATGACAACATTCCTCCCTGTGATTCCTTTGGCCTTCTCTATGGCACTATTCTCATCTGTGTGAGGCAGGGTCATACCCTGCCCACTATAGTACAAAGGAAAAACGGAGGGACACCATGGCAAGTGGCTTGTGTTTTCATTGAAGATGACACTGAACTTGCAAATAATATGTGTATTTAATTGCATTGCTTTAGTGAAGTCATATGAACACATCCAGCCTTAAGGTAAGTTGAGAAATATCATCTCTAAGTTGTAAGCCATGCATAAGCCTAAGCTTTATTACTTTCAATGAAAAGAGTGACTTGTAAAAGAAAATCAACAATCTCTACCATACTCATATTAGTATGTACTTGATATAACATATGTTTATTTTACACTTTGTTTTCTTTTTAAAGAGGCACAAAATATCTTCTGTAAAGTGAGAAGTACATTTTATTCTTTCACTTTCCAAATATGTTACTTTCTGTGTGGATTGCAAGGTGGTCAGAAATGTATGATATTCAAAGAGGTATAATGTTAGAGTTGTTACATTTGGAAGATTGGTTAGTGACCATCATATCTAGCACTTATCATTCATACCCTACACATTTTTCTGGCATTAGTACATGGCTCATGCAAAATCTCTGAAAACATGAACAACATTAATAACTTTCTGATGAATCCTTAATGAGAAGAGGCAGTCACCATGACCCACAGACTCTTGATGATACACCCTGGGATTTATATAGTAAATACAAAAAGTGCATTTGCGGCAAAAATTCAGTGCCCACCTGCTAAATATTATAGGGAGAAGATTTTCAATCAAACCTTATATAAAGTAGTGTCCCAGTTAGAGGTGAATGTATAACTGTATAGGGAATTTTCTCTATCTTGACACTATAATACCACTTAAAAGGTTGACAGGATTGATAATAGAGTCTGGAATCATAAAATCAAACCTCTTGGGAAAAGAAAAGAAATGAACATTTCTATTCATTTTCATGAGCAAGTCAAGACTTAAATTAAAATTATTATCATATTAAGGGATGTAGTAAAATCATGATCCCATCACTCAATAATTTCATTGACAGGCCTTTTAAAGGGAAGGCTGCTGACACTTTCTCTGAAACAAAAGTATTTCCAAAAGAGGACAATTCTGAAGGCATAATCTGTCATTTGGATTTTTGCAGAGACAGTCTAATTTCTATGCAGGACTGTGATATGTAGTAGAAGTTCCTTCAGCCTGAAAATCAGGAGTATTGGATCTGGGTAGGTGACCAGGGGCAAGATAGTTCATCTTTCTAGTCCTCTTGGCTTTTTCAGTAGAATCATAATAATTGGGGAGTGTGGATGAGGTGGAGGAGAAGTAGGTTGTGCTAAGTCAGAATCCTTATATTCTCTTCTTTTCTTCTGCTCCTATATCTTTCTGGATATCTATAAAATATTATTTTTCCTCTGTTTGATGTAGATTTTGCTCCTCAAAGGAAAGATTGAATGTAAGCTCTTTGCCCAGCACCCAGTAAAGTTTTATGTAAAAACATTATAACACATTGATGAAGAATGCAAGTTCTCCCCTTGGACTGCCTGGATCTAATTTTCACTCTTATTAGCTGTGTGAACTTGGGCAAATTACTTAACCCCTCTAAGCCTCAGTGTCCCCAAATGCAGATCACAATAATATTGACCTCATGGGATTTTTCAGCAATAAATTATGTAATCTATGTAAAGCATTTAGTATAATGCTTGACATTTAGTAAGTTTTCAATAAATATTATCACTACTATATGTAATTCAGATATTAAATATTTTCTAAACCATTTAGTAGCCTGCAGCTGTACCACTGTGCCATCTGATCCTGTCAGATCTTGGAAGCTAAGCAGGGTCAGACCTGGTGAGTACTTGGATGGGAGACTGCCTGGCAACACCAGATACTGTAGGCTTGGGAGAAGGACCCAGCAACCCACTCCCAAAAAACAAGCAGCCATTGACAACCATATGAATTGCAGAGAAGCACTGACAATAGCATTTCATCTGTTGTACATAAGGTCGCTATGAGTTGGACACTGACTTGACGGCACCTAACAATAGCAACAAAGCACCTTGTAACAATGAAGCACTGTTTTCAAACTGGAAGATTTATAGCACTTCATGTAGCAGTGATATTAGTAGCATGTGGAGAATTAAGGCTGCTTAGCTGAAGGTATGAGGGGCACTATGTGTCAGACTCGACTTGATGGCACCTAATAATAAGTAACAACTGATGAAGTTAGACTTTCATTCCTCTCTGGGAGCATTTGCAATGGGTTAAAAGTGTCAGTAACTAGCCTCAAATTCCTGACATGGGGAGGTTGATAGTTGGCTGGAGGATAACTGGAACTTGCAAGGAGGTCAGAGTCAAAGGAGCCAAAGTTTTCATCCAGTTCTACCACAAATCACTGATCACTGAGGCGAGTTGCTTGACCTCCCAAAGCACCAGACAGAGCATTGTGAAACAACAGAAATCACGCTCTTCTGGCAGGAAAGAATGAAATAGTTCTGAAAAGCCTAGCATAAAGGAGAAGGGCACAAAATAATTGAGAGTCCCCTTTTTTCCCCATTTTGTGTAATTTCACAATAAGTAAATCACTAACCCTTCAAAAACAGTATTTGAATAAACACCAATGAAGTTTATTAAATCAACCAATTAAATACAGCTTTTCTCTGTTTCTTATTTCTTGAACTGTGTCAAGCTATATTTAATATTTAAATTTATTAGAACCATATATAAGGGGACTTTTCTCTTGAAATTGGTGGCTTTCATTTTTCTTTTAGTGTACAGTTGTATCTTACCATGATACAAATGGAAGAAATTCAGTCTTCTTTTAACAATTGCTACAGAAGTCCATGAATTTCTTTTGTATTATGTTTGTGGCCAGACACACTGAACTTAAATTCCCATGTAGGTTTGGCCCCTTTGGTAGCACCTGGTCATCTCATCATCATATCTTCCTGAGGATCCAGTTTTCTGTGGATATCTCTATCTGTCCCAATGTGGTCATAATTCCTTTTCTTTAAAGTTGTATTAATGTAAGACCAGCATGATATTAGTGATTAATAAGCTTTTACTGAATACTAAAGGGTGGTATGGAGAAGGACCTGGCAACCCACTCCCAAAAATCAATCCACCATTGAAAAACCTATGACCAGCAGAAAGGCACTGACTATAGTGTTTCGCCTGTTATATGTAGGGTCGCTATGAGTTGGATACTGACTAGACAGTAACTAACAACAACAACAAAGGGTGGTAAGGAACAGGGCATTACATCACATAAAGGGGAAATCATTAAAATTGGGCATCAAAAGTCATCTTTTCAGAAATTTAGCAGCTGAACACTGGAAGATCATTAGTTTCTACTACCTCTATCTCTTAGCCAAGAGTCTCCTTCTGGTTGCTGTGGTGGGTCATAAGTCATTTAGAGCTGCCTTCTTTTCTGTCTCATCAGTATGCCACTTTCAGTGCCCACAACTCTGTCCCTCCAGCCCATCCCCAGGGAGAACCCAAATCATTTTCATTCGAAACTAACTTCTTACGTTCACAAGGATGTCTTTTGCCCTTTCTTGGAATTTAATTCCATAGAGTTGTTGCACTATCTCTATCTGTACTTCTGCATTCTAGGTTATTCCACAAGCATTGCCTTTAATAGCTGCAATGCCATTTCCTGCCACAACCTCCTCTCTTCTCCAAATGCAGAAATGTTAGCTGCCCACGGTGTATGCACACACACACACACACACACACACACGCACACACTGCCCATTTAGATTCCAGCAATTCTTTTTTCTTTTTCTTTTTGTAGTACTAGGGGTTTGAACCTAGGACCTTGTGCATACTTTGCAAGATCTCTACTACTGAGCTGCACCCTCAGTCTATTTTTTATTTTTTATCTTGAGACAGGGTCTTGCTAAATTACAAAGACTGCCTCTGACCTCGAAGTTGTGATCCTCCTGCCTTCTCTTCCTAAATTGCTGGGATTATAGGTAGGTGCCAGCATGGCCAGTTTAGATTCATGTCACTCTTTATATTTTATGCATTATGTGTTATCGGTACACTACATGCTTTCACATATTATTATTGTTCAACCATCCTCTCAAATATATTATGCATTAAAAACAGGTTTAAAAGGAAAAGGCTTAAAAATTCTGAAAATATAAGCATTTTGCCCAAGGATTAAGAAAACAAAACTTTAAAATGTGAGAGCCCAGAACTAAACTTTGCTAAGTTTGATACCCTGATTATGTCCTGCTACTATACTAAACTGAATTTTGTGAGTTTTTTTCTATCGAATGTCATAAAGATAGAGTAATCCCAAATAAAATAGTGTCGTAGTTATCGATGTCTTTGTCAAAAGCAAATTACTGCTACTTCTTTTTTCAAAATGTTTATACAGAATTAGAGACATACATGGTAGGAATTTCTACCCATATGAAGGAACACTTTTGATTTTAAAGGCTGTTGAAATCTGATTTGTGTCACATCTGTGATCCAGAAGTCCCGCAAGCCTGAGTTTATCCAACAATGATACAAATGAAATAGATGTTTCATTGTTTATGAAATGCTGAGTATAAATATTGGCAGTTAGGGCCAGATTATGGGAGATTGTATTTCTTTGTGCTTCTCCCAAACTGCCAAAAATATGACAACTATTAATTTTCAGTTTCCCTGAGGGACTAGTAATTTATAGCACAGAAATCAAACTCCTGAAGGAATTGTTCTGAATCTAGGAATGCAGAAGAAAATATTTCAAGTCTGTTAGGCAAACCAAATTTCATGTTTGGCTGCTGATAAGATTGTGGAAAATTCTTTTGTATGATCTCTCTGGAATTCTACACTCTATCCTGGGTCACAATCAGAGAGGTCTTATGGAGCATTATGTCATCATCCACAGAAACACACTAAAGCTGCATTCTTAATTATTTACCACTAATGCATTCAGCATACAAACTATAATTAGTTCATGTTGAGTGAACTTCAGTATAAATTGTATTATTTTGGATAATAAATTTTATGCTCACATATGTCAGTGCACCATCTAAAATATATAACGCATCTTTAGAAGAGTAATTTTGCAAAATTTTCAGTCTATGTTTTAATAACAGATTTTCAGATATTTTGATACAGCTGGACATTTTTTATTTGGCCAGCCACAAAGAGAGAAACTAGGGGAAAAATTAATCTCATAGAATAGTGGAAGATTCATTAAAATTATCTGGGTAACTTATTCTTAGAAGCAACTTTTGGTAGCCTAATGGTGAAACCAGTACTTCCCAAACTGATCAGAGAAACTCGGTTATCTTTTCAGTTCAAAACTCTCCTAACCCACGGTTGCTAGAAAATGTGAGCGAACCAAGAATTAATAATTACAACAGCAACAACAAAAACAGAGTTCTGAAGTATGCCCTGAGTTGCACACACATTCCTGCTTGCATTTCATGTGGATAAGAGTAGCTTGGTATATTGAATCACAAAGCAATAACAAAAATTGCTTTCTCATCTGGTCTGGCATATGAGAAAACCACAAAACAATGCCAGCACTGAGTCTGCAGGTGTGCGGGCCGCTCCATAACAAAGAGACATTATTCCCCGGACTCTTTCTAGTGCTATCATCATTTGTGCTGAGACACAAAAGAAGTAAACACATGCCCAATGCTGGCTTTGATTCTGTGCCTTCCTCACTAGGGAGCCTGAATTGGGTCAGAGAGGAGTCAAGTGGGAGGGGAGTTTGCAGACCCATTGTAGCTGTCAGCTGATACACTGAAGGGGAGGAAAAGAGAAAATAACTGGAAGCAATGATTCACAGCTAGGGTGAACACGTGGCTGGAAAATTCTGTGAAAATCCTTTTTATGTTTATTTTTCATGTGTATTGGATTGTTTTAGTAATAATGACTAGGAAGCTAAGATAATGATTTTTCTTTTTATTACAAGGAAAAAGGTTTGTTTTAATTTCTCCTGCCTAGGAGCAGTTTATATTTCAGATGTGGCTGACAACCCCATGGGCTTTATTGCCTCGTATGAAAAATGGTAAAACACCAGCCTTATTCCCCCTCACCTCCACATGTCTGTCACCTTGTGGTGCTGTGGGAACTTGCATGTGGCTGGGATGCTGAAAGCTATGTCATCCATATTTCAGATGCCAGCAGGGACATTAATGGTGGACAGGTTTCATCTGAGTTTCTAGTCTAGGACAGACTAGGGAGAAGGACCTGGCAGCTCACTCCCAAGACAATTAGCCATTGATAAACCCTATGAATAGCGGAGAAGCACTGTCAGATACAGTGCCAGAAAATGAGACCCTCAGGCTAGAAGGCATGCAAGAAATGACTGGGTTAGTTACCTCCTCAAAGTAGAGTTGACTTTAAAGATGGAAATGGAGTAAAATCCCTCGGACCTCATTTTGCTGATGTGGCATGACTCAAAATGAGAAGAAGCATAGTGACTGCACCACTGGGCTTAAACATAAAAAGATTGTGTGCATTGCATAGTGTTGGATAGTGTTTTGTTCTGTTGTACACAGAGTTGTTTTGAGTTGAAGCTGACTAGACAGCACCCTTCAACAATTCCCCCGAAGGTTGCCTCTCTGAATAGTCTAGAACCCAAAAGAATGTCAGTTTAACAATGTTAAATGTAATGATTTAATTTAATTTTATATCAAGCCCATTAAGTCATTCAAATTTAATATTCAATTGCTGGGAAGCCAAGAAAATCTGCGGGTCACTGTCATATGGTTTGATTATAGTTTTACACATACATTGCCTGATGATGTTGACCTTATAGGTGTTTACATTTTGCTTCTGTGTTCCATTCTCTTCATAGAATTCTGGTGATTATAAACTGCAAGTAATTCCATGTCATATAAATCATATTTCTAGGTCATCAGTGGCTACAAATAAGACCGTGTACCCAATAGTATTCCAATTATGATTATTGGAGACCAACTATGACCTCAATGAATCTAAACCCTTCTCCTAGTGCCAACAGCATAATTCTCAAAGTTTCTGGGGATTGCGATCTCACGTTTGTTTCGCCACCTGCACTTGTTTCTCTCTATCATGTTCCTTTGTCACACTGTTGACCATTCACCAGTTCTTCCCCATGACGGCGCAATTGACATAATGGTTCAGAGTACCTCCGAGGAACCATCCTTGAATTGTCTGGTTCCCTTATGTCCCAGTCCAACCTGTCACTGACCCTATGACATGTACCTCTCTCATAGCTCCGGCATCTCAGGCATTTCAGCACATTGCACCCACTTCCCAGAAGCTGGAATTTGCCTCATTTAGCCTCTCTGACCTTGCACCATGGAAGGTTACTCTGTTCACCCTTAATGTAGCTGGAGGTCTCTGGAGTTTAATCCTCTGTTCACCGGTAGCTTCAACCATTGACTCACAGGAACTAGTATATACCTACTCCAGATTCTTGGGTTCCTCAGAGGAATACTTCTGAAACATGTTTTCCAGTGATGTTAAATTCTAGTGTCCCACTACAGTGTGGGGTTTAATACCACACTATTTTGTTTGAGGGGCTGGAGTTTAGCTCAGTTGGTAGAGTGCTGCTCCGCACTCTCTGAGGACCTGGGTTCGATCCCCAGCACCTTACAAATGGGAGACGAACGTGGCAGTCCACTAGTGAAGCAATCCTGAAGCAATCAGCCATTGAAATCCCTATGAGGGTCTCTATGAATTGGACTCAACCTCATGGCACCTAACAACAACAACATTGTTGGCTTACTTTATTTCCTTATCTTACTTCATCATGGTATCTCCCAAATAAAATGCTTATACTTGTATCTGTCTTAGAGTGTTCTGTTGGGAAAACACAAAGTATAAAAATCATACATTCAAGAAAGACCCCAAATTTGTTGTCCTACTCCATCTTTTTTTTTTTCTATCATATCACTCTGGTCACTGCTCTGGGAGTACCAAGATTCTCCCAAATGATGCCAGTTTGGATATCATTGTCTATCTGAAGTTTTCTGGAATATCATTGTCTTAAGGGCAGATTGAATGGGTCTCACCATAAAAATATCACTCATTCAATTCATCACATGTTTTTAAAAGTGCCTACCTATAGTTGCACCTGCAGCCATACCACTATGGCATTGGATCCTGTCAGATCTCAGAAGCAGGTTCAGAAACTGGTTAGTACTTGGATGGGAGATCACCTGGGGATACCAAGTGCTATAGGTTTGGGAGAAGGACCCGGCAACTCATTCCCAAAAACCAATCAACCATTGAAAACCCTATGAATAGTAGAGAAGTACCACAGTAGTGTTTTGTCTGTCCCTATGAGCCAGACACCAACTTGATGGTACCTAACAAAAACAACAACCTGTAGTTACATGAGAAGTTGATAAGAAGAAACAGTTCAAAGAGTGAGAAAGAGAGTTCTTCTATATGATTATGCATATCTCGCACTGAATGTATGAGCTTAATCCAAATGTTCTAGTTAATCAATAGTATCATCTACAGATAATGGCATTTGTCTCCTCTCTGATATGTGTAGGTCTATAGTTTTGTAATTACAGTCTTCCATGTTAGTTAATTCCAAATATCCTCCAGTTGTTACTAAACATTATAGAAATGCTTCTACTCTTTCAACATTTAGGTCTATGCTGGACTTTTGTCCCATGTTATTATAAATAGATTATAGAATAGGATGGAAATCATCTGAAAGACACATCCAGCTACTTATGGTCTACTAAGGAATGTTACTAAGGATTATCAAATCCTTTTATCATTTATGTAAACATATGGCAAGATGTGTTAATTTGCTTCCTGTGCTAACCATCTTTGCATTTGGGGATGAGTCCTATTTGGTCACAGATTATTTTACATTTAATTTTCTGTGTGGTCATTCAACTTCTAGTTCTGTGGCTTCTAGGCTATGCATAAGGGTTGAACAGTGATGCCTCAGGACCCATTGAGGCAGGATAAAGAAGTGCATAGAGAAGCTGAGACTGCCCACGTCTTCTTCAATGGCAGCTTCTCTTTTTCATATACTGTGTCTTTTTGTTTGTTTATGAGAAAGGGTTTCACTATACAGCCTGGTTGACCTTGAACTCATGATCCTCTTTTCTCCCAAGTGCAGGGATTACAGGTGTGTGTCACCATGACCAATCATGTTTTGTGTTTTTATATTTGGGGAATATAAAAGTGTTTGAAAACTTACTCGTTGCTATGGGAGACACACCCTATTGTCTGCACAAAAGCTGTTTGTCCAAATCCATACCTCCTTGATATCCGAATCTTGACTTTGTACAGGTATTGCTGCCAATCTTCACAGAACAAAGAGCTGAATCACGATTTGCTTACACTAATTGAGGTACTCCCAGCCCACTTCACTTGTCCTTGGTGGTGGTATAGATATATGACACAGTTATTAGCAAGGGGATGTAAGAGGACATTTTCTGGGATTCCTCTGGGAGAGATTTTCTGTCCTGCTATAAAGAAGGATTTATAAGAAGAGAGCACTGTCCCCACTTTTCAGCTTTGCATATGTCATATGGCAGTGGAATGCATGCTTTTAGTGGGCATAGCCACCTTAGAAGCGACTCAGAACTATGACGTCACCGTTTTTGAAAGGGTCCTGCAACAGCCCGTTTCTGACTTTGTCTTTATATAGAAATTACTAATCTCTTCCAATTGCATGATTTGTATTCAGACAGCCAAAAGTGATCAAATTTATGCATTGGCTAAGAAATAGTTTCTTAAAGACCTGTGTTAGGCAACTTCTTTTTCTTAATACATTAAGTACCTCAAGACTAACAATTGCTCTATGATCATCTACTTAAAGATCATCTACTTGAAGAGGAATTTATGGCCAATGATTGTTGCATTTTTTCTATCAAAAGATACATGAGAGTTTTGCTCCGTAATGGAGAAAACAGTACAATTTTTTCACTTTCATTTAACACCACTGAAATGTTCAGATTAATTGGCATGTTAACAGATGTCGATTTACATTTTTAATAGTTCTATTCACAAAGACTGTTCATGTGATACAAACATTGCATTGGCTGGCAAATCTCAGTTAACATCGTCCCAGATAACAAGGGAGAGCGTGATTTAACTAATATATTTTCAGGTTATCCCCATTCTACTGTTTATATTTGCTAATTTTGCATTTGGATAGGCACTGTTAATTTTTTACCTCATTCCTCAAAGATGAATCAACAAATGGAATTAATTAATGAAGAATAAATACAATGATAAAAGTGGTGACTACAAGTAAAATTTATGTTATATACATAAAGTGACCAGAACTCCAGAGAATGCAGAATCTGTACCCACTGTGACAAGTGATTTTGCAAGTATAAAGAGCTTGCACAAAACAGCTGAGGAAGAAAAACCCAACTCCTGAAATATGGGCACTTTGTGTATTCCTTCTATTTCTTCCAATCCTCATTGTTCTTTCTACTATGAACTTGGCCAAGCTGTGGCATGTATACTTCCCCAATGAATCATTTTCACAAAACTGCACAGTCATCTCTCAGGCAAACTGATCAAAATCATCCAGGTCAAGCAAACGAGAAACAAATGAAAAACAAATACTTATATACTTATGCTTGGTAAAAGAGAGAAAGAGACAAAACTACCAATGGCACCATTCAACATGGCAGTTCTCACTGCAAATCCAGGCCCAAGTGATACCATCGCCAAGAAGATTATAAAGCTACATTCAAAGCTAATGAATATTATGCTTAGTGAGAAAGGAAAAGTAGCCAATGGGTACTTCCCTTAGCAAGTGTCATGGTTAATGTTGTGTGACATCACTCATGTGGCATGTGGATAGGTAAAACTACTGTATTATTACCTATGTGTGCTAGCAGCATGCACTTTTTGAGGTGGACCAAATCATTAATTGAAAGCAAAAGGCATTTCACTTAGCATACACACATTACACAGATGAAGGAGAAATACTTCATGATTTTTTCTTCTTTGCTAAAGCAATTATTTTGTGAGCCCAGCTATACTGGATGAAGTGCACTGGCCTCAGTTCCAACTAGCTGTAATGCCAGCCCATAAACTTTATCTGGAGAGTTTCCCAGCAGTCAATAATATACTACCTAATCGTAAATCACTGTTGAGAAAATGGACAAAGTGAGTAAAGGCAACTTTTACCTACAGTGTGCCATGTAAGAAAACATACTTTGTGACACTAGAACTTACTATGTGTCAAGGAGTGAGAGCACAAGAGGAATTTATGACATTGGTGGAAGCAAAATCCTTTTTGTATTTTTTATGACATTAATATGACAAAATCCATTTCTGTGATTTCAAGTGGCAAATTTCTGTGCTGAAGTGGTCATCTTGAAGAGAGTGAAGAGGGTGTAGGCATCATACAGGGACTAAATGTCACCATTTTTTAAAATTATGATACAAATGACTTTGACCTTTCTCTAATGTTGGATTTTTTTTCACTTACTTATATCAAAGGCACATTTTATAAGTAAACTGCAGGGAAACATTGCTACAGAAAATAGACTTTTTCCCCCCAGTACTCAGGAGTAAAACCCAGGGCCTTGCCCATACTTTGCAAACGCCCTACCACTTGGATGCACACCTAGACCATTTGTAAGTTTTTATTTTGAGTCAGAGTCTTGCTAAGTTATGCAGGTTGCCTCTGACCTCTAACTTGTGATCTTCCTGCCCCTGCCTCCCGAGTCAGTGGGTTTACAGGTGTTTGCCACTGTGTCCAGCAAAAAACAGATTGGGAATCAGTTGCTGCTATTCCCAAATTGAAATGCTTCTCTTCTCACTTTGGGCCATGCTGTGTTCCCAGGACAGCTGGTAGTAAGGCGTACTCAGACTAAAGACTCCAGAGTCCAAATGACGACCATCACCATTTCTGTGATGCGACCTAGCCAGTCTATCCAGGTCAAGTGTTTAGAACTTTTCTGAGATCAATGACACTAGCAATTATTACTCAGTATCTTCAGACAAAGGAGAGAACGTTGTCTTAATGGAAATTGCTTCTTTACTTTAGAGGTCTCATCCAAGCCAAACATGCAAAGTGGTTTTATAGCCCCCAGATTTTTGTTGCATATTCTAATGACCTATAATTAAGAGGTAAGTTTTCTGACTATGAATAGACCTAAAGAGAAAAAGAAAAAGAAAAAGAAAAAAAAATAAGGAAAGAAAGACAACTAAGGAACCCATGACTCATTCTGCATATTTTGTGATACACTTATAAACTTTTGGGAATTCACATACCATTTAGATCTACACTAACTTGGTCCATGTCTCTTCACCTGTTCTTACAACCTGGTTGACTTTTTAAACCATTGAGCCTACAGAACTCCTAAGTGGTATCTATCCATATTCGGTACAATCCAACTAAGGAAAAACAAATAAACAAAAACAAAACTCTCATTGTTTGATGACCCATTAAGATTATTTTCAGTAGGAAATGTTTCTCCCAAGTGAATAATAATGGAAAGAGAACAATTACTTTTGATTTCCCTCATTAGCATTTTAAGGTACATGGAAAGTATTTAAGGTGAGTAATGTACTAATAAACTCGAAAGGTTCCTGTCTATGATGCATGGTTCCCTATTCAAAGAGAAGAAAGGATGGTGTGTGGGCGCATGAGCAGCTTTATTAGATTTGAGCGAAGATAGTTTGTGATATGCCAAGTGCTTCATAGATCATGGAGTCATTGTTACTGCAGGAGATTACTGCAGAGTCCAAGGATCACAGAAAAAAGTGAAAAGAGTGAAAGAAAGACTTGCTGTAAATGGGAAATATCAGATGTGGGGAATAAGAGACTGATGTTTTCCTCCCCGTCGGATGCCTAGCCCCCTGACTTGAGTTATTTTCATTTCACTTCTTGGTGTTTCTCTTTTTCTTGCTTCCTCCTTTTCAATAGACTCCATGGCTGTTTTCCCAAGACCTTTATGGTTAGGCTAATACTTAATTTTCTAAGGGACTTGTCATTTTTAATAAGACCAGTTTTCAGAATAAAAAAGAGAAAGAATAGAAAATCATTGCCATGAAGAGTACTAATTGGCTATTTGTCACTCTGTGTAATTCAAGGTTGGGGGAAAGAAACAGAAATCCAGAAGAATGAGGGCAGAGCATAAGCATAATGGAAAGTGATCTAAAATGTAAAGAAAATATGATGCTAGAAACAGCAGCATGAATTTCATAATACATGTGTCCCTTGCCACAGCCCTGAAAGGGTACCACCCATATTTTCTGTTGGGGACATCCAGGAGTGAGAGCCCAGCATCTCTTTTGATCTACCACCACCATTCACACTGAAACCATGCTTCTCCATGGCTGCTTCTGTGCCAGTGACTGAACTTGATGTGGTTACTACCTTGGTCCCATTGTTGCAGAACATGGCAATACTCTAATGAGTGACTTTGGCCTTAGACCTTGCCGTGAGCATGATCTAAACTTTCTTAGAATGACACAGCAGAGACTCTTCCTACCAAACCTTCCTCCTTTCCCCTCCCTCTAGTTCCCTACTCTGTCTTCATCTTCATCCTTAGCAGGCATCTTCCTAATGCATTTTTTTTTTTGGTTCCTGGTTCTTGGGATGAACCCCAGGATCTGGTTCATGCTAAGCAAGTACTCTACCACTGAGGTAAATCCCCACCCCTGAATTTCTTGTGCATTGAATTCTGACCGTCTGTTTTTCAAGGATTTTGAATAGATGTCCTTCCATACCCTGATTATTGATAGCATGACACTGCCTTTTAAGAAAGAGAAGAAAACTGTACAATCATTTGGCTTCCACTTATTTTCTATGCTTTGGTAATTACAATATTTCATTCATTATTAATTATTGCCTAAAATAGTTTTCAAATTTTATTTCTATTTTTTCTAATTTATTTTACTATTAATTATATGCTGTTTTTGTTGTTAGGTGCCGTTGAGTCAGTGTCCGAATCTTAGCGACCCTATATACAACAGAAAAAACACTATTGTCAGTGTTTCTCTGCTATTGATAGGGTTTTCAATGGCTGCTTGTTTTGGGAGGGAGTTGTCAGGTCCTTCTCCTAAGCCTATAGCACCTGATATTTCCAGGTGGTCTCCCATCCAAGTACTAACCAGGCCTGACCCTGCCTAGCTTCTGTTATCTGACAGGACTGGAAGCCATAGTAATATGGCTGCAGGCTATTAATTATATAGTTTTCTTAAATTTACTTATTTGTTGTTATTGTTGTCAGATGCCATTGACTTGGGTCCAACTCATAGTGACCCTATTTATAACAGAATGAAACACTTCCCAATGCTGTGCTATGCATATGATATTTTTTTATGTTTAAGCCCATTGTTGCAGTCACTGGATCAACACATCTAGTTTCTCTGCTGTTCATAGGGTTTTCAGTAGCTAATGGTTTTGGGAGTTGGCTGCTTGGTCCTTCTCTCTAGTCTGTCTTAGTCTGGAAACCTGTCCACCACGTGTGGTCCTGCTGATATCTGAAATACCCACGGCATAGCTTTCAGCATCACAACAACATGGAAGCCCCCACAGTATGGCAAACTGACATACAAATTGGAGAAATTTACTTATAGGCAATATGTTTTAACTGATATGTCATAAATTATTTATATTTTTATTGTTGTCATTGTTAGGTGCCATCTAGTCAGTGTCTAACTCATAGTGACTCTATGTACAACAGGTAAAATAGTATAGTTAGTGCTTGTCGGCTATTCATAGGGTTTTCAATGGCGGATTGATTTTTGGGAGTTAGTTGCTGGGTCCTTCTCCCAAGCCTGCAGCACCTGGTGTTCCCAGGAGGCCTCCCACCCAAGTAGTACTAACCAGGCCTGACCCTGCTTAGCCTCTGAGATCTGGAGGGACTGTGTATTGCAGTGGTATGGCTGCAGGAATGTATTTATAGTCATTTATATATCACTTCTTTACCTGTGTCTGTTTTTTTGCCAGTCCTATGCTCCTTTGATTACTATGGCTCTGTACCATATTTCGAAATCAGGCATTGTGATGCCGCCAACTTTGTTCTTTTTGTTTAACAGTGAGTTGGCTATTAAGGATCTTTTGTGCTTCTGTACAAATTTTAGGATTGTTTTCTAGTTCCATAGATGAAGTCATTGGTATTTTGGTGAGGATTGCATCGACTCTATAAATCGCTTTGGGTGGTGTGGGCATATTTAACAGTGTTATGTCCTCCAATCCATGGGCACAGACCATTCTATTTTGATATGATACCTGAAGACTCTACCTAAAGATTAGTACTGATCAATGGATTCAATAATTTTGCTGGATATAAAATCAACATAAAAAAGCAGTAGCATTTAAATACACCAATAATGAGATTGGCTGGCGTTTAGCTAAGTTGGTAGATTTCTGCTCTGTGCTCTCTGAGGTCTTGGGTTTGATTCCCAGCACTGCAAAAATAGGAGAAGGACATGGCAATCCACTCCAGAAACAATCCTGAAACAATCAGCCATTGAACACCCTATGAATAGCACAGAAGCACTGACATTGTGCCTGACATGGCACAGTGTCGGAGAGTGGTTTGTTCTGTTGTACATAGGGTCACTATGAGTTGGACCTGACTCCATGACACCTAACAACAACCACAGTTAGATTGCCAAGGAAGAAATCATGAAAGAGATCCAACTCACAATATCTAGGAGTAAATTTAACCAAGAAAGTGAAAGACTTGTACAATGAAAGTTACAAAACACCGATGAAAGTAATTGAAGGAGACACACACAAAAGAGGAAAGACCAACCATAACCTTTTTTCTTCAATGCTCACTTTTTTCTGTTTCAGAAGCCCTAAAGTCCTATTCTTCAGCCTGCTAGGAAAAACTCTGAGCCTCGTAAAATATTGTACCACAATATTTTATAAAAGCTATTATATGATACCATAAAATATAGCATTTTATATGTATTTTCTCAGATGGAAACATTTACCTCCATTGAAATGTCTCCTCAAACTATCAACCGTATATTTCACATCTCGTGATTTCTTCAGCAGTATCTGACGAGTGTGTGGATTCTTGGGTTTTGACGGAGAGGACTCACTAGGGAGACTTACACAGAAAAACCCGCCCCAAGGTGCGTGCCTGCCTCCAGCTACAGCTCCATGAAATAGATTTCCGACCTTTTAAAATAGACATTTTGTCCTTTTTCTATAGCTTTTGGGTATTTTCAATATTCAGAGGAGGTCTCAGAGCTTCAGGTCAAATTTGGAGTCTCGGGAGGACATTGAGGCCAGTAGCCTCTGACAGGAGGATTTTTATCTGTGCCCCATCCGTTACGCTGCAGTTTTTCTGTGTGCAAATGCACTTCTCTGGGGTGTCTTTACCTCATGACTGGCTAGGAGCCAGGCTATAACTTTCTAATTTGGAATTTCAGTCTATGTCTCACATGAGGAAGTATATTATAATCTTCATACAGCTCATTACAGAGAGTTATTTTCTCTCTTTACTAGTTGTGAAACAACGTGGAGGCTTTGCTCCAGGCATACTTTGATTTGATTATTTTTAATAAAGTTGTAATGCACATTTACCATAATTTTTTTTTGTTGCAAGTACTAAATATATTCGCATTTGTAGTTCTTCAGTCTGTCAGCAGGTTGCAGCAGAGAGCTAGCTTTAGTTTTAAATTAGCACATTAAAGGGCATCAAATTCCTTTCTCCTTCTGTTTCACTCCCTTTCCCTCCCTCCCTTCCTTCCGACCTTCCTTCCTTCTTTCCTTCCTTCCTTCCCTCTTTCCTTTTTCCTCCTTCTCTTCTCTTTTCTCTGAGTCCTAAATTCCTCTCTTTCATATCTCTCGGTCCCCCTAATCCCTCTCTCCATTCCTCTGTTCTTCTTTCTTCTTTCCCTTCTCATTTCTTTTTCTTCTCACAAATGGCCATGATACTCAATTATATTTTGTAAATGAGAAGCTGACCCAGTAGTAAAATTTATATGTATACTTAAAATAAAAAAAAACCTAACGTCTGCATTATCCATTTTTTTTATATTAAAAGATTTGTTGTTGTTCGGTGTCCTTGAGTAAAGTCCAACTCATAGTGACCCTTTGTATAAGAGACTGACACACTACCTGACACTGTTCCATGCACAGGATCTTTTTATGTTTGAGCCCATTGTTGCAGTCACTGTGTTTCTTCTAGTTTTAGTCATGCCACATCAGCTAATGGAAGTCCCAGGGCTGTACTCCATTCCCAACATTAAAGTCTACTCTACTTTGAGAGACAACTCTTCCCCAGTCATTATCTGAATTCATTCCAACCTGGGGGAGCTCATTCTCCACTGTTATATCAGAAAGTGCTTTTCTGCTATCCATAGGGTCTTCAGTGGCTAATTGTTTCAGGAGTGGGCTGCAGGGTCCTTCTCCCTAGTCTGTCTTAGTCTGGAAGCTCAGCTGAAACCTGTCCACCATGGGTGGCCCTGCTGGTATCTGAAATAACAGTGGCTTAGCTTTCAGCATCACAGCAACACATAAGCCCCCATAGCACGACATGCTGACAGGCATGTGGGGGATATTAAAGGGTGGAGACCTTTTAAAGAAGACCAGAATATCAATAAAAATAGGAACTGATGAACTTAAAGTTTGATTAACAAAGATACTAATAGCAAAACTTGGATTTGGTTTAAATATACAAATCATTAAGATTGCATTCCACTTGCACAGCATATGCAAATGACCTCCTTTTCGCTACTACATTTGGAAATGTGGGAGAGGAAAAAAAGGCACTTCAATCACAGCTCTCATCAGTTATTCACTGTATCGAGGCCTCTCTATTGTGTTTCTTTCTTTAATGTAATAGTAAGCAATAATCTCACAGCTGTGCTTTGTGGAGTGAACATATAAGCATCTATGTTGAGATTTCATACACACATAACATAAAAGAGAGAGAAAAGCTCCAAGGATACTGCTTGGCCCGCTGCAAAACTATACAAAGGAACTGATGAATCTCTCTCCAAATGGTTCTGTATTGACCAGCTGTAAGGCTTGATTTGTATTCCCTAATGGAATCACCACTCGGAAAATGATTATTTCAAGGTGTAACACTACTTCTCCTTTCAGATATCAGTATCACTAATTATACACAGCCTGCAGCCATAGCCCTGTGGCATCCGATCGCGTCAGATCTTGGAAGCTAAGCAGGGTTGGGCCTGGTTAGTACCTGGATGGGAGACCGCCTGGGAACACCAGAAGCTGTAGGCTTGGGAGAAGGACCTGGCAACCCCCTCCCAAAAATCAATCTGCCATTGAAAACCCTGTGGACAGCAGAGAAGCACTGACAATAGTGTTTCCCCTGTTGTACAGAGGGTCGCTATGAGTCGGATACCGACTTGACGGCACCTAACAACAAAAACAACAACAATTATACACAATCAGTATTAGTCATTGGGATGAACTAAAAGAGACTCTTGAGTCAAAATTTGCCTTTGTTTCAATTTACTTATTCACTTTGTCTGCTTAAAAGCGTTTACTCAAAGCCCCCCAAACGATACTGCTCATGTGAGAAATACTGTAGATGTTGACTTTTTGCTGTAGTGATTGAAGTTGAGTGCTTGTTATTATATAGGAAATGTTTTAAGTCTGTAGTTTAATTCCTAAAAGTGCCATCCATGGGTTAGGATACAGTGTTCTGATATAGGAGTTTCTTAGCAATAATTTAGACATATAATGTTGGGGTGCATTCCACAGTCATTGAACAAATACATATTGAGCTATTATCACTGTTCCTGGAATATATTAACCGGTTCAAGTCTGTGGTCACCCCGTGGTTTAGAACAGGGCAGTGGAAGAGGGAGACCTGAGCTGATAACTACATTGACCTTTAAAATGACTCTGATTATGTTAAGCACTGTAGAGGAGAAGGACTGTGTTATCACAAGAAAAGCACTTGACCTGGTGTGGGCTGGGGAAAAGTATTAGAGAAACTTCCTTGTGTGAAGGATAGGAAAATTCATTAGTCCCAGAGAGCAGTTGAGAGTGAGGTTTGATTATTGTCATTAATTTGTAACTAAATGGGAGAAACTATAATTAAGCAGGAAGCAAAACGTTAAGTAGTATAGCACATTAATTTATTGTATGGGATAATTATTATGGTAAGTGGTAATGCTTTGACAAGGTAGCTGCATCTGAATGGTAGCATCTTCAATTGTATGAAGGAAGGATTGTCTTTATAGCAAGCTCACACAAAAGTAGTGAACACTGTTTACACCAGGAAAGACCTAACACTTGAAATATTGTGTCAATTTCCAAGTTAGGATTTTGTCTCTTAAAGTCTTGTCGGACCATATGGATTGCAAAAGCACACACAAAAAATCACAAATCACGTTTCATATGAAAATTTATATATTCCACAGACTTCATCTTGCATATCTTTTTTTTTCTGCCTTCATAGTTTTCTTTCTATTTTCAGTGTTTTAACACCCATTGATAACGTCAGTTTTGGGTAGAGATTATATGGCATTTTTCTTTTTAAAAACAGTATTGTTAACTAATATGTAAAGAGATAAAAATTATGCATTTTAGTGGGGTACTATGCAATGTTTGGGTACATGTATATATTGTATATTTAGATCAGGTTAGACAAATTTCTCTCTTCAAATATTTGTCATTTCCTTATGATGAGAACTTTAAAAATCTTTTTTCTAGACTTTTGAAATGTACAGCACATTATTGCTATCTACATTCATTCTACTATGCAATAGCACACCAGAACTTCTTGCTTTTATCTAACTGTATCTAAGCAACCTTTCCCATCCTTCTCTAGTAAGCACCATTTTACCCTCACCTTCTATAAAATCAACTTTTTTAGACTCCACATGTGAGTAGTAATCATAGTCTTTCTGTTCCAGTACTATTTTTCATGGGATTGTATATTTACGTACTCTTCAATCGTAAGTATAATGAATTAATGTACCAGTCTGAAATGAAGCTGGATGAATACTGATGAAGAAATGACAATTAGAAGATTGTATAGCAATAAATAGCTCAAATATCTTTGTTAATAGCAAAAACAGAAGGAGCAGCATAATAGCACAGAGCATGGAGTTAGGACACAACAAACATAAAGTGAATATAAATCTGTGTAAGATAGCTCAACAGAATACTGGAGCATAGGCCTTCTGGTGAAGGAGTCTATAGAATATGATCAATTATAAAAAATTAACTGAAACATAGTCCCAGGAGAAATGTTGGGCACAGAAAAACAACTGGAAAATGAAATTAATACAAAAAAATCACATACCAAAGTAGAAGTGGAAAAAGAAGTCTCTTTTTTGGTCAAAGGTAAAGTAGGGAGATAGGGTAAGAATAAATAGAGCAACACAAAAAGGGAAAAAAAAGTGATTAACACTAGGAAAGGAGATATTTAAAAACAAATTAGCCAAAGTGCATTGAGAGTACAGATGCTTAAGGCAAAGAGCAGTGTATTTTTTTTTTTGAGAAAATCTACATATGATACAAAACCAAGTATAATCTCAAAAGAGGGGAAAAATGAGCTGATAATGTGAAAGACAAACTGGTGGCATAGATTTACTCCAAGGTAGATTAAAATGTTTTAGAATTTTAAGAGTAAGATTAATGAAATAATAAAAATAGTAATTACAGATGGCTCAGGGACTAGAATATTTGTAAGTGGTTGTGCTTTCTCACGTTTGGAATCTGTGCATGATCCAGTTGAACATCAACAAGTTTCTCCAGTGAAATCCACCCACCCTAGTACTGTCCATCCTAGTACTGCCACCCTGACCTGCTGTGGAGAAGGGCAATTACATGACATTCCTTAGTAGATACATAGATACTTTCTGACGGATGTCACTTTGTCTCTTATCCTTTAAATTCCAAAGTAGGGTGTAAAAAATTGACTTATGCCCCATGCCAAGTTCCAAACTTTGAATTCTAGAATTTATGCTCCAGACAAGAGACAATAGATCTTCCTTTACTTTACTACAAGATCTTATTTACCAAAGATTATAATTAGGTCCAAGAGTCTTTCTGAAAGATTATTTGTTTAACAGAGATACTCTAACTCAATTATCTGGGAATAAAAAGAAGAAAAGCAAAAGCAAATGTTAGCAAGTGAAGGATACAGAAAGACTTTTTTTTTTTTTTTTTTTTTTTTTTTTTTTTTTTTTTTTTTTTTTTTTTGGTGTTATTTCAGAGTGGAACCCAGGGTCTCACACGTGCTTTGCAAATGCTCTACCACTGGGTTGGGTCCTCAGTCTGCTTTTTGTTTGTTTATTTGTTTGTGTGTTTGGTTTTTTATTTTTTCTTTCTTTAAATTTTGAGACAAGGTCTCACTAAATTATGCCTAATGCCTCTGGCCTTAAACTCACAATCCTGCCTCAGCCTCATGAGTCCTTGGGATTACTGGCATGAACTACCATATCTGGCTTAGGTTTTTGCATTTTTAAACCAATTAAACATGAACTTCAGGTCTCTATTTTCATGCCATGAATATTCTAACCTCTAAAAGGTAGGAATAACTGGAAAAATATAAGCTATAATAGCACATAAGAAAAGGTCAGAGTATACTATGAGCTTTAGGCTGTATTCTCTATGACAATTTGGCTAAAATTGATCAAATTGATAGTAGAAAACTACTTATAAAATGTACCTTGTACTTTAAAAAATCCAAGCTTTCATGAATAAATAACAAATAAAATAAAATAGATAATATACCTATGGATCATTCTTTCTTGTGTTAAAATCCAGGGATATCACTTCTCAAGTGTTCGCTAAGTTTTTTCTCCAACTTTTATGTGCAAATGAATGGAATTAATATCTATGATTGCATTAATCAGGTTGTTGTTACTGTGCCCAAGACACCAACCAAAACAAACTTATGGGAGGAACTATTGGCAGCTCATGATTAGAGGATTTTAGGCCCTCAAGGCAGAAAGGTGTTGTAGGAGCGTAGGGATCCAGGCAGGAGGCAGTGGCCTCTACCAGAGAACCTCATGAAGTGGCAGATCAGAAGAAGGGAGAGTATGACCAGAACCAGGGCTCTGGGTAAAACTCCAAAGGCCCTTCACCAGTGAGCTGCTTCCTCAAAGTTAGAATCCCATCTCCATGTGTTTCCATTGCCTCCACAAATAGTGCCACTGGTTGGAGACCAAATGTTAAAACACATGACATTCAGTGGACATTTTGATCCAAGCCATAAAACTTCATTCTTGGCCCCCAAAGTTCCATGACCATCTCATGATACAAAATTCACTTAATCCAACTTCAAGGGTTTACAATGCCCTCTCATTTTCAACTTTGTTCAACATTTTGACTCCATACTTAGCCATGAGGCCCTGCAAAGCAAAAAATCCAGTTATATACTTCTAATATACAATGGTACAGAGTAAGCATTCCCATTCCAAGAGGGAGGAATGGGAAGATAAAAGGGAAACAGTATTCCAAAAAAAGACAGATATCCCACTGGAAAAACAAATCCTGTGGCTCCATGTCTGGCATATAGCAGACATGGCATCATCTGGGACACATATCCCTCCTGGGCTGGCTCCACTCATTGCTAGTAGCTTTCCTCAGCAGGCATTTCACATAGCTTGGTTGTCCAATGTCCAGGGTTTTCATTGCTGCTTAGGTTCCACCCTCAATGCTTTACACACCTGCCTTTCAGTGGATCTCCTTTGGGAACTCAACTCTGGTACATATTACTTGGCCTCACAGGCTATCTTCTGGAACCTTGGTGGCCTTAACGCTTGCATTCTTCATGCCTGTAAACCCAACACCACATGGAAGATGCCAAGATTTTCTTCCAGGATAACTTCACACTTTTTCTAGTGGTAACTTCACACTACTTCTAGTGGTAACTTCACATTTTTGAACAACAGCTGCAGAGGTGTTCTGAATGCCCAGGCTGAGAAACCATTTACATGGGTAGCCCCTTGGCAGCAGAGCATCCTAGAGGCATTCACTTTACTGACATTCTCCTTTAAATGGGTTTACACCCTGCAGCTATAGATAGGAGGGGTCTGGCTAACTCCTTCTGTGCCTTGTGAGTAATGGAGCTTATCTCTTCAACAAATATATCCTCCTTCCCAAACTGGCTCCATTCACAGTAACCTTAGACAAGCCTTGGTTTATTTCTCTTTAAACTGCACATTTCTCCAAATCTGTGCCTTTTTCTTTATTTTTTCTTCATAAAACTGTCTAAACACATGAAGCAACAACCAGCATACAGCTTCCATATTATGCTGCTCTTGTGATATTTCCTCTACCAAGTTAATTAGTCCATTTCTTTTAAATGCAGCCCCATGCAACTCTTTAGGACATGGGCAGACTGCAGAAAAGCTCTATGCTAAAATGTAACATGAATGGTCTCTAGTCAAATGTCCAACAGAGTCCTTATTTTCCTCTGAAACCTGGTGAACCCATTCACATTTCTATTGGTAGCAATATTCTAGTCTTTAGAATATTCACCAGAACCACCTTTGAGCTCTGTTTACAGAATTCCAGGGCTTCCTTCACTCACATCTCCAGATTCTTCCAAGTTTCCCTAGCAAACAAGTTCCAATGGCTGAAGAACCACTTGGTCAGGTTTGTGTACAGCAATGGCCTTACCCTTGGCACCAATTTTCTGTATGAGTCAGCTTATCATTGCTGCAGTAGGAAGGAAATACTTATTGGGGGCTCATGGTTAAAGGATTTTAGTCCATTAAGATGGGAAAGCATGGGGTCCTACATCTTGGTCAGGTGGTGGTGCCTTCTGGAAGAGAATCCTATAATTCAGCAGATCAGAAGAAGAGAGAGAATGATCAGAACCTGGATCCTGGTAAAACTCCACAGGGTGCCCTAGTGAGCTGCTTCTATAAAACTAGAATCCCACCTCTCAAATTTTCTAGCTTCTATAAACAGTGCTACCAGCCTGAGACCAAATAGCAAATACATGGACTTTGGGGGACACTTTTGTGTCAAAACAGTGATGTTAGAAATTTTAGTTATAGATGGAAAATTGAAGACAAAAATATAATCAAGTTGAAACACCATTGCATCCTTTACAGGGCTCATTGTTCAAAATATTTGTTGAAACTCATTGGTCATTAATTATGAATAACTCCAGAAGCAGATTGGGTTGTATGCTTAAGTGCTTTATCTATATATCTGTGTCTATCTATTTATCATATATACATACATATATCCATATATATCATGTATAAAACATTACATGTCATGTATGTTAGTATTACTTTGTTTTTCTACTGATGTCTTTACATTAAAAAATACTGTCTTCCTACATTTGATGTGTGTATACATATTGTATTAGTTTTCTATGCCTGCTGTACCAAATTACCTCAAAATAGGTGACTTAAGGCAATAGAAGTTTATCCTCTCATTTATGGTGGCCAAAGTCTAAAGCCAAAGTGCTAGTAGGACAAACTTCTCCTGAAGGTCCTTCAGAAGAGTTCTTCCCCTTCTGGCTTTTTGTGGTTGCTAGTGGCCGATAGTAGTCCTTGCCTTGTGGTATCATAAGTGGCTTCTCTGCCTTTTTCACATGGCCTTCTTTCTTCTTTGTGTGCTTTCTGATCTTTCATTCTCTATAAAAACACCTGTTATTAGATTTAGGGTTTATTTTAATCTATCATGACTTCATCATCACTTGATTATGTTTGCAATGACTCTATTTCCAAATAAGGGCCTAATGATAGATATTGGGCTGGGATTTAGCTCAGTAGGTAGAGCACTGCACTGCAGTCTCTGAGGTCCCGAGTTCAATTCCCAGCACCACAAAAATGGGAGAAGGACCTGGCAATCCACTCCCAAGGCTATCCCGAAATAGCCAGCCATTGAAAACCCTATGAGGGTTGCTATAAATCGGATACCTACTCGACGGCACCTAACAACAACAACAATAGATATTGGGAGTTAGGACTTTAATATGTACTGTTGAGAGACACAATTCAACCCATAACACATATTATAGGAAAATATATGTATGTTGTGTCTGTACAGATGTATTCCAGAGAAGATCCCATGGAATCCGTGTCCAAGATTAAACAAAGAGGTAGGCAAAGATCTCCGAACTTATTATTCCTAGCTAAGGTTTTGGCTGAAAGAGAATAACACATACCAGTGTGCCTTGGTGCATAATTCACTTCTCAGACACAGTTAAATCTCAATACTTGTGAAGTTCTTTGTGAGGTTAAAGGACTATCTCAGTGCCAGCTAATTTTTTTAGATGAAGTTATTATAAGTTGTACTATCTATGATCGGTAAGGAGAGAGACAGAAATATCTGTATTGGCTTTGCTTGTGGCTTTTGCCTTTAGCAAAAAAATCCATTTAATATAGGAAGCTGGAACAAATGGTCATTTCCCTTTTGTGATTGAACAAGCCACAGATTGGGATTTGAGGCTTTCTTGGCATTTTCTGCATAGCCATGCCCTTTCGGTCAATTTGTGGGAATCGTATTTGGCCGAGTCAGCAGTCTTTGTGTGGGTGAGATTTTTGTGTTGTTTCCTTACACCAGTGGTTTCCTATTTCCTCCAAGGTCAAAGAAACAGCACATTAATCACTCACCTTCTCCATTATGGAGGGAGTCTACAACTGCAAGGTGCTTGTCCTAACATTGTTGGGTAGAAGGGACTTGGTCCAGTAAAGCTGGTTCACCCAGCAACGTTAAATGCAAAGAAAACAGGGAGGACTAATGAGAATGTACTGCAGCCTCAGCAGCTGTAGCTAAGTATCACATTTACTGAGATATAATTATTAAACTTCTCCTCAATGATTGCTTATTTGGCTGATGTGAGGTATCACAGAAAGACTGAATCCAGAGAAGACACATTCCATATGTCAGTTGACCCAATTTTGCTAGTGAGAAAGATACACTTGGTATAATTAAGATTAGTAATGGATAAGGATTAGGATGGAATGAAGTATCATGAACTAAAAATAATTGCAAGTATTTTTGGCTCTTGCTGCATTTCTTAAAACTGAAGAGGATAGTCCAGTTCCACGTTCATTAAAATAGAAGCAGATTTTTTGGGCTCTGACATTACTATTTAGTAACTTAGCCAATGATGGTGCTGGGCATATTGGATTGTACTCAGAATGTCAGGGAGGTGGCATCATTTTGGAATATCAGCCAAGGAGGAAGTTTCCTTATTATGAATGGCTATCTGTTTTTCCTATTGGTTCTGGTAAATTCAGCATACTTAATAAATACTGTTGACTTACTCATCACGTGTCTCCTATACTATTACTGATATCACTACCCAGAAAGGAATCCACCAGTCAGGAATTCCATACTAGGAAATGGCAGAGACTCAATCTTCTGGCATTCTGAAGTAAGGGTACAAAAAAACCTAGGCAAGCTGACTTTGTTACTGCTGCATGGTATAGTAATAGAGATAGCAGTAGTATGGCACAAGGTTCCATGGAATGGCTGACACACTGTCATGTCAGGATGTGCAGAGGTACAGCTTAGTTGGATATTGCTAATTGTAAACTATTTGGTGTCATAGACTCTAAAGCCTCTCTGCTCCACACCCTTTCCCTAAATGATTTTACATAGCAGCAGGACACAAGAGAAGGTTCTTTCAGGAAGCACAATCATGCCTTTAGAAAATACCTATTACAATCTGTGTCTCCTATGGTGGTGAAAAAGATGAAGATAAGTGAAATGCAGTGTAATTGTAGCATTTTAGGTTTGTATCATCCATTATCCTCCTTGCTAAGAGAGAAATACTCATTGGGTATTTTGTGAACCATAATAGATGGCCTTGTAATTTTAGATTTGGATTTGAGAAATGTATAGCTATTCAGGGAGCAAGGACTGCTTGTAAAAAATGGGTAAAGAGGATTCCTGCACAAGTGCCTTCTGATCATGTTCTGGCAGGGTGGTGAGGGAGACCCTGGCAAAGGAGCTGCTCTAAACAGGGCTGGTAGTAGGTAGATACTAAAGCTATTCAGTTGCATTTATGCAGGGATTTCAAATCCTAATTCACTTACTGTGAGATCACTAAGTGCTCACGTCTGGAAAAAAGTTCTACTGCAGTCAGCACAAAGATGCCATTACCTGCAACCTTTCCTGTAAAGGGCTAGAGACATCTGTGGAGACAAATTCCTTTTCGTGCCCAAGATGATTAATATTGAGACTAACATCAGGGTGACTGAAGAAAGGTTTCGCTTCTGCTGTCAGAGGGCCGCTTCTCTTGAGGACAGGGGTGGCGCTGCGTGTTGGGTTTGGAACAGAAAAAAACAATTGCTCAGAGGGTCCATGGCTGTGCTCAAGCGGGCAAGGGTGGGCACATCTGGCGCTGTGCATGTCATCACCTCAGTGCCTTGTGCTGATTTAAGCACAGGCGTGACTTTAACTCAGCAGAATAATTTTCACATTTGGTTGCAGCGTGACACTCAGGCTGGGGTCCCAGCCCCCTCCAGTGTCACTCACTCACTGGTTGACTTTTTTGCTGCTTCTCTTTCCAGCCAGATTGTAAGTCTTGTTGCTGTTGTTGTTGTTGTTGTTGTTGTTGTTGTTGTTGTTCAAATTCTGCAATTCATACATCTTCAGGATACTTACATCTTCTGTAGTATGAAGCGCAAAACAATTACCAGCAAATCAAGTTCATTAGAAGAAAGGAAGAGGCACCCAAGAATCAATCCCCTCCGATCTTTCTTTCTCTAGAGACTGATGTGCCTGCTCATCTGGGTGTTTTATATGGCTGGAGAGTGGTTGGTAGAACATAAAGCAGCAGACATTTGAGAGTGCTTGAGTACTGTCTAATGTAATGTTTATTAATAACGATTCACCCCTTTAACCCACCCCGAATAACCCCGAATGTTTATGGGGCCGAGACCTAGAGTATGAATGGAGGTACATATACAATATTTGAAATTAATAAATCAAACTAAAGTACAGTTAAATATATTATGGCTTATCTTTCTATATTGACAGATATAATTTTATAGTGAGAACGTATTTTCAGTGTAAGGACATGGTTTTCCATGAGCATGGCTTAGAAAACCATTAAGAGCGATTCATTTTAATTATTATTACCCATGCCTGGGAGTTTTGTTGATGGGTTGGTGTATCAGTTTGGTTTCTCTGGAGGGAGAGCTGAGAGAGGTCTATTGTGGAGTAAGACCTGTGAAAAACAGCATGCAAGGAGCAGAATTGAGCAGTAGACCTGACAAAGTCTCAGCTTACCCATCAGAGAACATTGGAACACTGTAGAGGAGTCCTGCCCTGGACTGAAAGGGCCCCAGGGTCCAGGTTATGCTTAATCATTGGCTGTGGCTGCCAGGGAGCAGCTTAAACATGGATGGTGATCTTGAAGGCTCTGAAGCTAGGGATTGTTAGCTGACTCCATTCCTGCAGCTGAATGTTGCTGCACTGTTCATGGGATTTCTGGCTGTTCTTCCATGAGGACCTTATTATGCACAGAAGTTCTTCCAGGATTCCCATGGGCCTCTTTTCGTGCAAGGTCCCTGAGAAGAGGGTGATATGGAGGGCAAATTAGGAGTCCACAAACTGGTCTGGGGTCTCCAGCTATAACTCATTGCTTCCCTCTTCACTATACCCTCTAATTCCCCTTGACCACAGCTACCAGGGCTGCACACATTGGTCCTTTATCTGCAAGGTCTCCTTGAGGAACCATTTGTTTCACAGGCCAGTGTTGCTGCAATGGTCCATTCACAGTCACAGCTGGGCATGTGAGTACCTACAGGCACCCAGGTGGGTTGCCTATATTCCACATGTATCCCTCCCTAATCCACTGTGTCAGAGCAACTCTGCCTCCTCTTCCTGATCAGTCCCAAAACCATGACTCCTTTTCTTGCCTGCTAGTCCTGCCTCATGAGACGTCCAAAATGTCAGGTGGCTACTCTAGCTTGTTATCGAAGGGACCCATGGTAAGCTGAGCTCCCCTCTGCTTTAGGAATCATGACCTTTCCATAGAGCTCAAAGTTGTGCATACAGGAAGAAAAGTTGCTCCTAATTTTGGGATGAGAGTAAATGGAGCCAATTCTGCATATTCTCCTTGTTTCTGGATTCATCTCCACATTGTATGGGAGATATGAAACCAGTATGAAGAAAATTGTTGTTGTTGTTAGGTGCTGTCAAGTCTTCTCCGACTCATAGAGACCCTCATAGGGATTTCAATGGCTAATTGTTTCAGGATTGCCTCGGAAGTGGATTGCCACATCCTTCTCCCATTGTTGTGGTTCTGGGAATTGAACCCAAGACCTCAGAGACTGCAGAGAAGAGTCTACCAATTGAGCTAAATCCCAGCCCCATGAAGAAAATAAACAACCTAAAAAAGTGTAAATATTTTTGAACAGATATTTTATTAAAGAAAATAAATTGTACATACAAATGGTAAATAAGTATAGAAAAATATGGTCAGTATCATTAGTCTTTAGAAAAATACAAATTAAAACCACAATATTCCATTAAATAGTTATTAGAGTAGCTGAAAATTACAATAACAACAACAAGGTTGAAAATACCACATACATGCAATAATGTGGAACAACTGGAAATCTCATACACATCTGGGAATGCAAAATGATACTTTGGAAAATTGGATTTCTGATTTTCAACAGTTTCTTATAAATGTAAATATATACATAGAGCATGGCTCTGCCATTTCATTCCTAGATTTATCCAAGATAAGTGAAAATTTATGTTCACACAAAAGCTTTGGCATGTTAATAGCACCTTTCATCACAATTGATTTCACCTGAAAAGTAAATAAACAAATTGTGGTAATACCTGCAGTGGAATATTGTTGTTGCTGTTGTTTTTAGGTGCTATCATGTCTGACTCATAGTGACCCTATGTACAACATAGAGTTTTCAATGGCTGATTGTTTCAGGATTTTTCTTTTTTTTTGGAAGTGGGATGCCAAGTCATTTTCTAATTTTTGTGGTGTGGGAGATCAAACCCAGGGCTTCAGACTGCAGAAAGCAGCACTCTACCAACTGAACCAAACCCTAGCCCATTGGAATATTACCTAGCAATAAAAAGGAACAAATGATTAATACATACAAGAACATGGGTGAATCACAAATACATTATTCTAAATGAGAAAAGTCAAACTCAAAAAACCAAAAGATACTCATTTCTATGATCTCCATGAAGAAAAAAAAAAACCTTTTTAGAAGTCAGTGAGTTCAGTGGTTCCTGGAGGCTAGGGAAGGTGAAAGGGATTGACTAAAAAGAGGCAACAGGAAAAGAAATCTTTTATCTCTCCTTTGGGTAGATAATTAGTCACTCCTTTGGTGATCTTACTAGTCTTATCTGTATCCTGGGAGCTTCCAAATTTATATTTTCAGACTTGATCTCTCCACTGAACTCTGGTGGCAATTATCCTCATTCAAATTTTCTGTGGCTGTCTAATGAACATTGTTGTCTTAGTAAGTTATAAAGTGAAATTCAAAATTTCCCTTAAAACTTTTTCGTACCAATGAATGAAAACTTCATGTTTCTAGTTGCTCAGGTCAAAATGTTGTTTTTACTTTTAACTTCTCTTTTTACCTCTTACCACAGTTCCAATTTGGTAGAATATCCCTTTGGCTCCATCCTCAATACGCACTTAGAGAACAGAGGCTTCGTACCAGCTCTGCTGTGATAATCTTTGTCTAAGGTCCTGTGTCTCGCTGGATGATCACAAACCTCATAATTTTGCCCTGCTTTCATCTTGCTTCCCACGTATTCTAATATCAGCTGTGATAGGCTATATAAAAATGTCCAAATATTCTTTTCCTCTCATCCAGGTAAGATGTCTGTAGCCCTTGAACATGGATTATCCATTAATTTATTTTGGCCAAAGGGACATAAGCTTATATAATAAAAACAGAGGTGTGAAAATTAATGTGCATTTGGACTTGTCCTACTTCTGCTCTTGGAAACCTTTGCAGTCCCAATAAGGTGCAGAATCTCTGGTATAATTGTTAACATTTTCCAGTATGATGACCACCTAACCTGAAGAAGCAGTCACATGGCTGACCAAGCACAGACCAAAGACCCATGATTGATCCCAAGGAGACCAACAGAGGTGCAGACCAGCTCAATCTAGGCCTGATCAAATTAATGGTCTTCATAATCATGATCTAAATAAATGCTGATGACCAACCATTTCAAGAAGTTACATGTAATCAGGAACCAATGGTATTGAAGGAAGAAGTGGAAGCTGTGTTGAAGGAACTGGTGAAACACAAGGCTCCAGGAATTGATGGAATACCAATAGAGATATTTCAACAAACAGATGCAGCACTGGAGGTGCTAATGTGTTCATACTAAGATATTTGGAAAAGAGCTACCTGGCCAACTGACCAGAATAGATCTATATTTTTGCTTATTCCTAAGAAAAGAGATCGAACCAAATGTAGAAACTATCAAATGATATCATTAATATCACACAAAAGCAAAATTTTACTATAGATCATTCAAAAGTAACTTCAGCAGCATATAGACAAGGAATAGTCAGAAAATCAAGCTAGATTCAGAAGAGGGGAGGGAACCAGGGACACCATTGTTGATGTTAGATGGATATTAGCCAAAAGCAAAGAATACCAGAAAGGTGTCTATTTGTGTTTTGCTGACACTGCAAAGGCATTTGACTGTGTGGATCATAACAAACTGTAGATAAGATTGTGAAGAATGGGAATCCCAGAGCACCTAACTGTACTCATGAGAAATCTGTACATGGACTAGGAGACAGTAGTTTGAGCAGAATAAGGAAATATTGCTTGGTTTAAAGTTGAGAAAGGTATGCGTCAGTGCTGTATCCTTTCACTTTACCTCTTCAAATTCTATGCTGAGCAAATAATATGAGAAGCTGGACTTTATGAAGAATAATGTGGCACCAGGATTGGAGGAAGAGTCATTAACAACCTGTGTTATGCAGATGCCACAACTTTTCTTGCTGAAAGTGAAGAGGATTTGAAACATTTACTGACAAAGATCAAAGAACACAGCCTTCAGTATGGACTGTGCCTCAACATCAAGAAAACAAAACCCCTTACAATGGGCCAGTAAGCAACTTCATAATAAATGGAGAACAGATTGAGATTTTCCAAGATTTTGCTTTATTGATTCTATAATCAACAACCATAGAAGCAGCAGTCAAGAAATCAAAAGACACATTGCATTAGGAAAAGTTGTGGCAAAAGATCTCTTGAAAGTGTTGAAAAGTAAAGATGTTACGTTGAAGACCAATGTGTGTGCCTCACTCATGTCATGGCATTTTCAGTCACATCATGTGGTTGTGAAAGCTGGACATTGAATAAGGGAGACAGGAGAAGAGTTGATGCTTTTGAATTATGGTGCTGGAGATGAATATTGAATATACCATGGACGGCCAAAAGATCCAATACATCTGTCCTAAAAGAAGTGCAACCAGAGTGCTCTTTGGAAGCAAGGATGGCTAGACTGCATCTCATGTATTTTAGAAATGTAGTCAGGAGGGACCAATCCCTGGAAAAGGACATGATATTTGGGAAAGTGGCAGGTCAATGAAAGAAAAATCCTAAACTAGATCATTTGAGACAATGTCTACAACAGTGGGCTTAAACTTAAATAAGATTGAATGCCCAGCTCAGAATTGGGGAGTGTTTCATTCTGTTGTACATAGGGTTGCCATGAGTTGGATGTGACTTGACTGTACCTAATAACAAGTTTATGGTAGTTTGATATGTATTCAATGCTACCAGCAACAACAGGAAAGCAGGCAGTGCATATTTTTTAAAGTTTTTCTTTAGATCATGTCACTCCTCTGCTTAAAACCCTATAAAGCCAGTGCCGTTATGTTAGTCTGCAAGGCTGTTGTATGTTACTGGGTATGGGGTCCTCTTCCATTTCTGATGTCACCTCCCATCACTCTTCCCCACCACAGGATCCTACAGCCACACTGGTAACCTATTGTTGTTCAAGCCCATTAGACATACTTCACATTAAGGCCTTCCTGCAGCTCTTCTCTCTGTGTGGAGGACTCTACTGCACATTCCTCTAGCTACACTTTCACCCCCATCAAATCTTTCTGCACCTTCTAACCATTTCATTAAAAGTTTCTCCCTCACTCAGAACCTCAGTATACTTCCTGTGATTTATGGGAATGAAGCAAGACATGCTTTACGAATTCATAATGTTTAATGTCTAACTCCTTAGACATAAGCATAATACTTAAATCAAAGGTTTTTTTTTTTTTTTTTTTTGGTCTACTGTCCTTACTGTTGGTTTTGTAGCTCAGTCAGTAATTTCTGGCACAGATTAGATCCAAATTTAGGAGGAATGAGAGAATAATACCTTTCCAAGGAGCGAAATACTGCTATAATTTTAGTTTAGAGCATTTAAGTTTAGAAGAATAAGAAATAATGATTCCTTGTGAGTTTGTACATATGTATGTTGTGTGGTCATATGTGTTAATTTGAAGAATTATAGGAGAAAGTCTGTCAATATTGGAAATGACAAGAAGTACTCTTTTCTAATTATAAGAAAGTTTCCACTTGAATGAGAAGAGAAGTGTGGTGTGCATTGATGCTTTTAAACTATGTACAATGAATACATGTTTCTAAAGGTCAGCCATACAGATTATCTTTTAAATATTCTCCTCCCTCTAAATATGCATATTTATATGGCATTGTCCTTTGCATTATGTGACCTCTGTGCTTGTCAAAGACAGGTACAGTATTCTATAATTCAGTGTTCCATAAGTCAGAGGGAAACGGCCGCTTTACAAAACGAAGTTTGAAAGTAAAATTACACTCTGCCAGTCGTCTTAATTCTTAGTAAACATGACTTTAATCTTTTTGGTACCTTGAGTGTATTATCTTTCATGGACTTTGCAAAGGTCAGAGAAGACAATTTCCTTTTTAAATAGATCCCTCGTGAGCATCTCATATTTGATTTGTTTGAAGATGAGCCTTTTAAGGCTTTCCTCTCCCTTCCTCTTCACTGCAAATGAAAAGAGAAAGTTAGATTCTGTATATCCTGTACCTGGATGCCTGATGCATTTAATTTTTTTTCCTTTGTCATGGCATTCACATTCTGTATTGTTTTGAAATGTTTACCCAGACTCATTAATATGTTTGTTTATGTGCAGAATGTCATGCTACAAAAATTCTAGACTGAGACTAAAAAATATGGTTTTAGAAATAATTTAAAATAACAGTAAGATGCACGAGAGTAGCATCTCATTCATTTCTTTATTCATCTAGTGGCAAATTCTAGATTACTTACTATCTACCAGGCTCCTCGCTAATCACATGATGATAGAATTAAATGTCATACATATGTATTTCCCTTGAAAAGATTGTTGTTGTTGTTAGGTGCTGTCGAGTTGGTATCCGACTCATAGCGACCCTCTGTGCAACAGGGGAAACACTATTGTCAGTGCTTCTCTGCTGTTCATAGGGTTTTCAATGGCAGATTGATTTTTGGGAGGGGGTTACCAGGTCCTTCTCCCAAGCCTACAGCTTCTGGTGTTCCGAGGTGGTCTCCCATCCAGGTACTAACCAGGCCCGACCCTGCTTAGCTTCTGAGATCTGATGGGTTTGGATGCCACAGGGCTACGGCTCCAGGCAATTTTAGCACACATTTAAATATGATATATGCTATAAAAGTGCTCTTCTATATTTTCCAAGCAACTAATAGGAGAACGTATTTCATCAATTGTTGTAATATTCTATAGACTAACCTCTCAGTATGTCTAATGTCAAGGATGAGACACTGTTTTCTTTTCTCTTTTTTATTGATTGATTTAAAGGTAGCAAGGGGCATCTTTGATTGAAAGGTCCAGAAACATAAATCATTCATGATCCAAATTTTCCTTTCTGTCTGTCTATGCAGGAAGAAACAGCATGAGCTGTAATCAGAGGAGAACTTGACTCCTTTGCTTGTATATGTAGGCAAAATATAGGTTTATATACAAAAGCCCACCATGGATGTATTTCCACGTGTTTATAATTACCTAAACTCCTGCCAGAGAGTCTGAGATTTGGGACCATTATGTTGTGTTGACTTAAACTTGGAAAACTCTTCTGTTTAATTGGATTTTGCCTTAGTGTATGATGTTCTGGGCTCTCATTCAGTATCTTCTCATCAGGTATCATAGACACAACACTGGAGGCCATAGGCTTAGTTTTTAGTTTCCTTAAGCTTGAAAAACCTAGCTAAGTTTGACCATTGGTGAGAGAAGTCTCAGGTGGTACTATGGTCAGTCTTTTAAGCTGAACAGAAGGACTCTCAAGGAGACAAATACATTCTAGAAATATATTCACACTTATACAAGGGTTGTAGAAGAAAACATAGTGAATTTCTTAAGGGTGGTATTTATCTTCATGAAAAAGTTCAAATAAGATTTCTTTAATGCAGAGAGAGGAGATCATGTTAACAAGCATAATGGTCACTTCATGACCATGGCTTTAATTATGTTTAAAAATCAGTGTGGACCTATAGATACATTTACATGGAGAAGGAATTGCAGAATTCATACCTGAAATTTTGAAAGTAAAATTAGAATAAAAAGTACAATGTAAAACTTCCAGAAAGCAAAATATAAGGACGTGGTCCTATGTAAGTATAAGGTACAAATGAAATATACAAAGGAATAAGAAGTCTTGGTTTAAAAGTGATCATTTGGATGGGATAAGGAGATGTTGTATCAGCTAGGTTGGGGAAAAAGTTGAAGTGTTTCACCTTGTAGTTAAGAATGTAAAGCTTACACATATATTAACGTGTTATATAGAGATAGAAATCATTAGGAAAATTTGCTGATATTATCAAGATAAAAATACAAATACAAAATAAGCATGCAAATATCATCATTCAGAAAGAGAAAGTAGGTGTTATATCATGAACAGCAAATTAAAACTTATGGAGTTAATATATTACTTCCTGGACTGTGTTAACTTCTCTGATATGTGGCGGACAGTATTTAGTCATTTCCAACACATTTAGGTTAGCAGCTTTTCCCTGATTTCCTTTGGTGAAGTTGTTTAATACATTAATAACACTGTTTCTCTTTCACAGTCTGTGTTCCTTACTGTAGATTTTGGATTGCTTAAGTTAATATTTTTTAAAAAATTGCATCTTTGTGTTGTATAGCCTATAGGTTTCAACAAATGCATAATGTCATTCATTCAAAATTACAGTATTTTATTACCTTAACAATCTTGAGCTTCATCTATTTCTGGAAATCCTGCCTATTCTATCCTGGGAACACTTGATCATCTTACTGTCTGTATAGTTTTGTGTTTATCAGGAAGTCTTATGATCATTGCTGTTGTTAGGTGCCATTGAGTTGTGTCTGACTCATAGTGACTCTTTGTACAACACAATGAAACATTCCCCAATACTGTGCCAGGCATACAGTCTATTTTATGTTTAAGCCCATTGTGGCAGACACTATGTTGATCCATCTAGTTGAGGGTCTTCATTTTTTTCATTGACCCACCACTCTCCCAAACATGACGTCCTTCTCCTGGGATTTGTCCCTCTTGACAACATGTCCAAAATATGTAAGATGCAATCTAGCTATCTTTGCTTTCAAGGAGCACTCTGGTTGCACTTCTTCTAGGACAGATCTGTTGGTACTTTTGGCCATACATGGTATATTCAATATTCACCTCCAGCACCATAATTCAGAAGCATCAGTTCTTCTCCTGTCTCCCTTATTCAATGTCCACCTTTCATAACCATATGATGTGACTGAAAATGCCATGGCATAAGTCAGGTGCATCTTCATCTTCAATGTAACATCTTTACTTTTCAACACTTTCAAAGAGGTCTTTTGCAATAGCTTTTCCCACCGCAATACATCTTTTGATTTCTTGACTGCTGCTTCCATGGGTGTTGATTATAGAACCACATAAAGCAAAATCTTCAACAACCTTAGTATTCTTTCCATTTATTATGAAGTTGCTTGCTAACCCAGTTGTAAAGATTTTTGTTTTCTTGATGGCGAGGTGCAATCCATACTGAAGACTATGTTCATTCATCTTCATCAGTAAATGTTTCAAATCTTTTTCACTTTCAGCAAAGTTATATCTGCATAATGCAGGTTGTTAGTGAGTCTTCCTCCAACCATGATGTCTCATTCTTCTTCATAAAATCCAGCTTCTTGGATTACTTGCTCAGCATAGAGATTGAAGAGGTATAGTGAAAAGGTACAGCCCTGATGCCCACCTTTCCTCACTTTAAACCGGCAGTATTTCCTTCTGTTTGAACAACTGCCTCCTGATCCATGTACAGATTCCTCATGACTACAATTAAGTGCTATGGTATTCCCATTCTTTGTAATGCTGTCCATAATTTGTTGTGATCAACATTGTGAAATGGCAATGTGTTTGGAAGAGACATAAGGTAGGAATGAGGAGCTCAGCAGTCTAGTCTGAGTGCTCTCTTTATCACAGTAAGTGTCTTTAGGACTCAGTTTGCTCCTTTGTGAAATGGGAACACCAGGCCAGGCAATCCACAGGTTCCCTCTTGCAACATCAAACTGCCTAAACTGGTCTGAGATTGTCTGATAATTAAGTTCTACATTCAACCAATTAAGTCCTACATTTATGACCCTTCCAGTTGTGTAATTTGTGCCATTCACTCATGTTTCATATTTCATATATGTTCCAATACAGTAATTGTTTTAATTGGTTGTTATTGTTGTTATTGGTATAACCAATTAGATAAGTACATTGAAGGCTCCAATAATATTATTTATTTTTCAAGTTTCTTTGAAAATATAAAATCAGTGTGTGTATTTCCACTTCTGAAAACTCTGTTTCCTCTCTCAAAAACAAACAAACAAACAAAACAAAATGAAAACCTTTAGATTGTCTTGCAAAGTCCTCCCCTTCTGGCCCTTGTTGACCTACGCTATCTCGTCCCTGGCCCCAACTTCCTTGCACACTGTGCTGCAGGACTTTTTAAATATCTAGATGGTTATTTAACTTTGAGCCTGGTAATAGCATCTTGAGACTGTTCTTGCTCTGTTCTGGTTTGTTAAACCTCTACTAAGATCCTTTACTATTGCTGTTGTTTTGGTTCTTAAAGAAAGTCAAATATATTTGTTTAAAGCAAGATATCACAAAGTTGGTTTCTTTCCCATTTGCTTCTTATCTTTTCCTCCTTAAATCTCTCTCTTTGATATTTGTAAAGCTGTCAAACCAATGATGTGGTCATCTCTTGCCAGTTCCTCTTTATCCTAAACCTTGTCTTTCTGATTTTCTTTCCCATTAAGTGGGTTAAGCTCCATTAAGTTATAAGTGGATTGTGAATTTTCAGAGAATGACAAAATAAAATGTAACATGTAAAATATATATGTGAAGCTGTGCAGAAAATATTCCTTAAATGATTCCAAAATTATCTCAGTATATACATTACTTCATTTGATATTTTAATCATACATTGTATACAAGGTAAGCAAAAAATGTTCCATCTTGAGTTTAAGTAGGACAGATGGTTTTGCCTGTGTCAACATCGGAGAGACTGAAAACCTCTCTTGCAGTTTTGCCTGGCTCAAAAGTATCTCTCAGTCTTTTCTACATGATGCCTTGAATATATTTTTTGTTCTATTAGCACATTAAAAGCAAAGTTTCTGCTAGCATCCTCAAATCAACATTTGGGAGAGAAATATCACAATCAGCCCTCAACAATTTAGTAGGAATTAGATGACATGGAAATACCATGAGAAAGAGAGCAACATGGCGGCTACCTCAGACCGTGGCTGAGGGTTAGAGAAGGTGCAGGTGTAAAGGCAGAATGACCTATAGGAGGAGGTTTAGCAAGATAGGCAGCAAGGTCCCCTGAAGAAAATGCAAGCATAGGGAGCTGCAGGCTGAAGGTGTTTTCACAGAGACACTTAACACTTTTCTATCTCTTTTCTCCCCCCACATGTCTGTCAGCTTGTTGTGCTGTAGGAGCTTGTGTATTGCTGTGATGCTAAAAGCTATGTCACTGGTATTTCAGATACCAGCAGGGAAAACCATAGTGGACAGGATTCAGCTGAGCTTCCAGACTAAGATAGATGAGGGAGAAGAACCCTGAAGCCCACTCTCGAAACAATTAGCCATTGAAAACCCTATGAATAACAGAAAAGCATTGCCAAATACAGTGCTGGAAAATGAGTCCCTAGGCTAGAAGACATTCAAGAAATGACTGGGGAAGAGTTGCCTCCTCAAAGTAGAGTTGACCTTAAGGATGGGAATGGTGTAAAGCCCCTGGGACCTCCTTTTACTGATGTGGCATGACTCAAAATGAGAAGAAGCATAGTGACTGCACATTGGGCTCAAACATACACAGACTGTACACATGGTACAGTGTTGGGTAGTGTTTCATTCTGCTGTACCTAGATTCTCTATGATTTGGATCTGACAGGAGGGTATCGAACAACAAAATCTCTCTTCTTTTTGCCTTGCTTCAATAAAAATGGACTATAGATGTCCAGCTTCACCCCTCCCCTCCTCTGTGTTCCCCTTAAGAAAGTGGAGAACCCACAGGATCATTTTGTTTAGGGACAGGCATCGTAGGGTTGACAGGTGGAGGTACTGTTTTGCATAACAGAACTCCATGACATTTAATTTCTGTAGTGATATATTTGACTGGGAGATGGATCCAGCAACCCACTCTCCCAAATAATCTGCCTCTGGAACCTCTATGCACAGCAGAAAAACAGTAACAATACTCTTTTCCCTGTTGTAGGTGGGGTCACGATGACCAACCTGAGAGCACCTAACAACAATGTTTGAGTAGTTAGGCTGTTGAAGAGACAACTTGTAAAAGGTTACCTTTCACTCCAAAGATCAAGCTTCTCAAAGCCTTGTTCTGGCACATTAGCTGAGGTATGTAATTTTCTTTTTTATTCTTTTCTTTCTTTTTTTTTTGTGGTACTGGGGGGCTGAACTCAGGGTCTCACATATACTTTGTAAGTACTCTGCCACTGAGCTGTATCCTCAATCATTTTTATATTTTTCAAATTGAGACAGGATCTCGCTAAGTTATACAGGTTACCTCTAGTCTCAAAACTGAGATCCTGCTGTCTCTGCCTTCTGAGATGCTGGGATTATAGATGTACACCACCATGCCTGAGGTAATTGTAAATTTATACACAGACACAAAGAAACATATTAGTCAGCAGTTGTTAGATTTTACCACAAAATAAATAGGCAAAACCTGATTTTACTAGGCCAGAAAGAAATATAAGGGGGCAAGCATTGTGGCACTCACTTGCAATTCTAGCAATTGGAAGGAGTATCATGAGTTTGAGGTCAGCCTGGGTTACACAATGAGTTCAAGGCCAGCCTGGGCTTCATAACAAAATTCTTTTGCTGAAAAAAATAAAACCAGTAATATTAGCTTAAGTTCAGGTTTGCTATCACCCTTTCTGTTTAGTAGTGAGGAACAATGGTAAAAATACAACTGCAGACAACTTAGAATTAAATTTTTTCAGCATGGGTGATACCCCCACATTCCATATGGACTCATCATGCAAGGCTGTTTTTGCTGTGTTGCCCAAAATGAGCCTGTTAAATGAACCTTCAATTTTGTTTAGAAGCTAGTTTAATTTTTATGGAAAATGTGGATTAAACACTTACATGAAAGTGCACTTGCTAAATTTAACATGAAAGAGTTGTAACACATCATGATTGGTTAACATGCACGTGTTCAAGTAATTGCAATTTGTATTAGTTTTGCAATTAATTTTGAAATTAAAGATTTTTTCTTTGATCCAAGATTTGTGGCATACATATGCTTGAAATCTGTTGAAACAGCTACTTAGTCAAACCAGCCTTCCTAACCAGATGAGTCATTTGTTTGCTTCATTTCTTCTTAAGACCTGTGAGAGGGTTTCAAGCTGTCCATCTTGTAGCAGATGGCATAGTCACAGGAGTCCATCCCTATAGCAACCACAGATCCACTGGGCAACCAGTGTTCTAAAGATTCCATATTGCATGGGAGGCCACTGAAGTCTGCAAAACTTTCCTTCCACTGACTGAGTTCCTTGATGGTGCTATTTGGATAATATCTGGTTTGACCTGTATCTCAGAGGACATGGCTGTCTTGTAGATAACTTAAGAGCATAATGAACCTAAAAATAGAATTATCTTAGGGAAGAACCTTTTTTTCTACATGTATCCTTTAATTCATCTACATACTTGACTTGCCTGCAGCCATACCATTATGAAGTCTGATCCTGTTGAATCTCAAAAGCTAAGCAGGGCTGGGCCTGGTTAGTACTTAGATGGGAGACCGCCTGGGAACACCAGGTATTGAAGGCTTGGGATAAGGATCCAGCAGCCCATTTCCAAAAAACAACAAGCCATGAAAAATTTTATGAATAGTAGAGAAGCACTAACAATACTGTTTTGCCTGTTGTACATAAGGTTGCCATGAGTAGGACATAGACTGCACGGCACCTAATAGCAACAATGACAAGAGCTTGACTTATGTCATATAAAGTTATCTGCCATAGATAAATCTACCCCTGAAACCTCATGGGTGAAGAATATTGAAGTCATTTGGTTCATTACACCACATATTCATTAAAAAAGCATGAGCCATGATAGAATTCTTGTGAGAGTTTAACTCTTAAATGTTGTCATGCTTCTGGGGTCGCATATTACCCCATGACACATGTACATGTTCTCAGATAAGTACTACAGTGCCATGTCCAGCACCTCCAGAGGTCTATCCCACAATACCAGTTAGGAGTTAACAGCCATCATATGGAAATCTGCCTGTATTAAGTTCAATATTGGATATAGGGTAGGAGATCAGGGACAATCCCAGGAAACTCCTTTCTGGGTTGGTATGCTCCTGGCCATATGCTTTGAAATGCTTTCTAGGTGATTGTTTTAGGAATCTGTCAGTACTCTTGGTAGCTTCAAACAAATTGGGATAAAATCATAGTTGCCAGTCAACGAGGATAAAGTCATAATATGGATCAAAAATGGTTTGGTGATTCAAATGTAATCACCTTAATGAGATTTTAGAGAAGTCTCTTGTTTTAGGTCTAGTGATTAGTGCCAATATGAGTTTGAAGTTTGATGGGTATATGGGTGAGAATATTCCAACAAATCATGGTGTTTTACCCATATTATCATAATGGTATACTGAGTGTGCCTGCGGACTCTTGCCTTAGCACCATGGCATGGTTTCATTTTTGATAATATCCACCATTGTCCAGGCTTCACCAATATTTCCTCGTTTCTTCTCTCAAACCTCCATGAGCTAATTTGGGTTGGAAGTTTGTGGAAAAGAATCTGTATAAGGGTAAACTATGCTTTTAGTCTTGTGGATTTATATATTATGACCAATACTACTCAGAGGGGAGTTGACATGTGGAAGGAATTAGAAGCCAGGCAGAAGCAGAAAGAACCTCCGTTAGAGTTAAGCTCTTGCTCACCTAAACTTGTAAATTAAATATTTAGAGATTTCCAAGAGTAATCTCTGTCTAGAAACAAATTTCCATGCATTAGTATAAGCTCATGCCTAGGATACAACAATGAACTGCATTGAAAAGGAGTCTATCAGTCAGGTAGGCTGTTGTTGTTAGGTGCCATCAAGTTGGTGTCTGACTCATGGTGACCCCATGTACAACAGGTAAAATGCTATTGTTAGTGCTTCTCTGCTAGTCATAGGGTTTTCAGTGGCAGATTGTTTTTTGGGGAGTGGGTTTCCAGGTCCTTTTCCTAAGCCTACAGCACCTGGTGTTCCCAGGTGGTCTCCCATCCAGGTACCAACCAGGTCCGAACCTGCTTAGCTTCTGAGATCTGATCAGATGGGATGCCACAGTGGTATGGCCGCAGACTAGGTAGGCTGTACATACTGATAATTCCAAATATACAAAATATATAAAAATTCCAAATATACAAAAATATTCCTTTCCGTTCTAGAATTCATGTGTCCAGGCAGCTAAAGAGATCAGTATTTCCCCCACATTTTTAGTGCCAAATAAACACAATTTTCAGGTCATGTACTCATTACAGTATGATTGCCTACAACTTCATTGAGAATTTTATATTTACAGAGTAGAACTGGACAAAACAGGAAATCAAAAAGGTTGTAAATGAGCATTCAGCCAATCTTTAGACTCCTTCCAAGGAGGCTTTGAGTTATCAGAAGTGTTCACCAAGGCACTCATTAGAACAGGGTCTCGTTTGACTGTGAATGTGGACCTTGAGGATGTCAGTACAGGGAAGCTCTGATTCTTGGGGCAGCATTTTCTTACCAGGGAATTGTGACTGCTCCCCGTAGGCACATGCATCATGCCCGCAGCTGTCCTCTGATAACATTACTTGTAGCATGAAGGCTGAGTCCAGGTAAGAGGTAAGCAGAAACACCTACCAATGAATCCAAATCCTTTCCTTATTACTGCTCACGTGCAGCATCCTAACTCTAATTCATCTTGCCCCTGTAATCTCAGCAGTGTGGTTGACTATCTACTTGTAGTTGCCTGATCTTCCATTCTCCTGCTCCCGCCTTCCCCTTTTCCCTTAAGTCCTGACAGGGTGTAGTTTGTTGAGAGTTCCTCTGCCTTTCTCTTTCTTAGTTCCTGTGGACTCTTATCTCTAATTAATCTGACTTCTAACCTTGATCCTGCTTGGAACCTTCTTCAACTCATGAACTTCTCCCTCAGGTTCTACCCTTAATGCCCTGTTAGTGACACACTTGATTCTGTTTCCACCCATCACCTACAACATTTCAACTTTGAGTAATAAGAATGACAATGAATACCAACCCTGGTAGGAGCTTTGAATTGCCATGAGTTGGAGTTCAATCATCATGTACCTACTATAACATTACAGCTTGTTTCTGTCAGTGAAGACTTCGTGAGATGGTGACTAAATTCATTATTTAGAATTTCTTTCACTGTCATAAAAGCATTAGTCACTTCAAAATTTGGGGGAATCAGAAGAGAAAAACTAATAGCTGAGGAGTTACAATTAAGTTCTTTAAAGAGTACTTGAGAATAAATGGATAGTTTTTTTCCTTTTTTTTCCCCCCCGCTTTTCCTGACTAGACTTGTGAAATTGTTGTAATAAATTTGTTCTCAGCTTTGGAGAGGACATAATTTTTATGGTTTAGATGTAAAGATACAACATTTTGGATTGGTTGGGCATATGTGTCTTGTTTCAGATACATGATTAAATATGATTAAATTAGGAGTATATTGCTAACATTTTACTTTTCCTTATTTAGAATTTCAAGTTGGGAACTGTCAGACATGTCGAATGATCCCTGAAGAGTATCTACAGTATACATAAGGAAAGTAGGAACAATTAATCTCATTTAAAAAAAATTGTCTTCTATTGGCATATTATATTTTTATTTTTATTTTACTCCTGTTCACCTGATTCTTCTTTCAGAATCTCCAAAACCTGCCATTTGTGATCTAGTCATGTAATATTGTGAGAAAAAAGCAGACTTGCCTAATTCTTTCCCCTCTGCCATACTCTCTTAGTGAGAGAGGTGAGTAGTAGTGTTAAGTCTTTCTAATTGGCTCATGTAGTCCAGAGTTAAAGAATCTGTGACATCCTAAAATTTTATAATGGAATGTCAGTGCTCTGCCTCCTCAGGGAGGTCTAAAATGTAAGCCCTGAATCTCCATCACCCTGAACATCAGGCCCAGTGGCATCTCTCTGACCAGAAGCATCTCCCCTTCCTATTGGTGGTATGATTGTTCACATTCTCAGTTATGACACCTACTCTGAGCTGTGGATTCAAACTGCAACCTGAACCCCTTAGCATTAGCCTCCTGTGTCCTTCTTTCCTCCCTCCAGAGAACACAGAAACCTGTTGGGTTTTGTGGTTCTTTAACAGGCATTCAAAGTGACTAGAATCATAGGGAGTAATTGCTTTCAGTGTAGCCATTTGATGCTAAGAATACAAAGCAAGCAAAGGATCTCTGATCATCTGGAGCTTAAAGTCTGGAAGATAATAGAAATGTTAATTAAATGAGAACACAATAAATGCAAAGTTAGACACCAAGTTAAGTGTCCTAAAAAAGAAGACATGGTGTTTAAAGTCATCTGAGAAGGGACATGCATTCCTGAGGATATGACAATGAGCTGGGTTTGAAAGATGTCAAGATATCATAAGTGGCAAAAAAAAAAAAAAAAAAAAAGAAAGTAGATAGAAAGTAACCTTAGGTTCTAAGGCCTTGTGGTAGATGCAGCCTACATGGTAAAAATGGATATAAAGAAAGACAGATTTACTGTAGCACAGAATGGGGAGCACCAAAGGTATCAGTAAGGAAACCAGAATTTACTCTGTGTATGTAACTATGGAAGAGCTGCAAGAAGGACCAGCAAAGATGTTACTGCCAAATGTCAGAGAAGCTGAAATAAAAAATTGCAGTCTGAAGCACTGAAGCAGGTAGTCCTCAAAACCTCATAGGTACCCCCAAAACACTGACAGCAGGGACCCAAACAGGCTTTGCATAATCATGTTAGTAGAAGCATTATTCACAATAGCCAAAAGGTGAAAGTAGCCCAAATATTGACTAATGGACAAATGGATAAATAAACTACATTGTTGTTGTTGTTAGGTGCTGTCGAGTTGGTTGTCTGACTCATAGCAAACCTACATACAACAGGTGAAACTCTATTGTTAGTGCTTCTCTGGTTTTCAGAGTTTTCAATGGCAGATTGATTTTGGGAATGGGTTGCTAGGTCCTTTTCCCAAAAACAAACTATGGTGTAACTATAAAATGAAGTGTTATCCAGTCTTAAAAAGGAATAGAATTCTGACACATACTAAGAAAGGGTAAACTTTGAGTACATTAGGGTCGCTATGAGTCGGACGCGACTCGACGGCACCTAACAACAACAACAACAATAAATCAGACACAAAAGGACAAATATTAAATGATTTCATTTATATGCAGTATCTTTAGCAGTCAAATTAATAGAGAAAACCAAGTGGTGGTTGCTAGGGATTGTGGGAAAGTGAGAAGGAGGAGTCAGTTAATGGTTATGGAGTTTCAGTTGGAGAAGCTGAAAAAGTTTAGGAAACGGTTGGTGGTAATAATTGCATACCAATGTAAATGTGCTTAATACCACAGAACTGTACATTTAAGAATGACTAAAATGATACGTTTAATGCTGTCTATTTTACCATGATAGTTTTTTGATTCAGAAAAAAATCTCACTGAGAACACACTTTGAATGTCACGACTGCAGAAATGGTTTCCTGTGAGTGCCATGAAGGAATAAGGGATTTGCCTCCTCTGCGCATTTCCAAGTCTCATGTTAAGTGCTTCTCCTTGTTAACTCTAAACTGAAACCATGTATGAAAGGGATTATCCATTTTAGGACTCTAAGGTGAGGACAGTGATGATGAGTTGATCACAAACTCTGTTGCCGACTCCTCCTCTGTTTTCACTCAGCAACCTTGATACTTATACTTAATTTCCAAATAAATAGGAATACAGCATCATATATTCATTCACAGGATACAATTATCTTGCATAAAATTTAAGATGCACTCACAATCTTCCCAAATGAGAGATATAAAATTATGTATCTGTGGTGAGGATCATTGCTCTGTGAACTTAGTCATTAAGCTTTCAAAGCTTTCATTTGGACCATTCTTCTTCCAGAAACTAAGGATATTAAATAAGAAGAGCCTAACATCATGGCAAAAGGTAAAAATAAAATATAGCTAACAGATTATTGGGAGCAGGAGTAGGAAGACCCACTCATAGTTCCATCCTGTGCCTCCTGGATTTGTGTATTCTGGCCATGTATAGATATTAGCTGTAATATTAGAGTATGTATTTATTATGTAGGAGAGCATGCCATGTTTGCAAGGTGCACCCTGCTGGTATAAAATGAATCTTTAATAAGCCATGTAATATTTATTCCAGCACATTGAATACTGTATTGGGTTGAGAGGGTATATGGGAGAACCAGTGAATTCCAAGGTAATGAGCTCATTGCCCCAAGTCACTTTTTTTCCTATACGGATGTACTTGATCAGAAGTCATACTGTACTGGACATCATACCAGTGAATAAGGCATTCTGTTAAGTTTACAGAAGGTGGTTTTGGCAGAAGCTCTGTAGCCACAGAAGGCAAACCCACATACAAGGTAAGTGTTTATTCCAGTAAAAATCTATTATTATTCTTTCCACAGTGGAAGAAATCAAATATTATCCCCCCACTCTCCACCATCCTTCCCCAAACACACACAGAAGCATACATAATCACATTGCATAGTGCTCATCATGGGCTAAATTTTGGCAGAGAGAGAGAGGGAGGGGCAAAGGGAACAGGGACAAGATAATCCCTAGAGCTGCCCCCAATGGACTACTTCCTCCAGCTAGGTCCCAACTCCTAAAGTTTCCAGATCCTCCCAAAACAGTGCCGCCAGCTGGGAACCAAGCATTACACACATGAGCCTGCAGGGGACATTTCCAATTCAAATCATGAGAACCAACTTTTAGTGATAGATTTTGCAAAGTGCTACAGATTATCTTGCACGTTGGTGGGGGTATCTTGACATGTTTCAGACCATTGGGACCCCTGAAAATTCAACCAGATGACCCCATCTGAATTTCCGCTCTTCCATCTTCCGACCCTTGACTGGTAGGAGGAAGACTTATAGGCTATATTTTTGGCAGGAAAGCAAAGACTTGCCTAAGGGGATTTATCTTCCTCTTTCTTCAAGAGGCTGTCTCAAGTCTGGCAATTGGGTAAAACGTGTGACCATTGCAATGATTCAAGTCATGGAGCCATGAGGTTTAGATTCCTTTGCTTATGCACATCCAGCACTACTTAAGTGAGCTGCACATCTGTTTCAGTCCTAATTAACCTCATGATGAACTGCCCATAGCTGAAAGACTCTGTGAGTTCAACTATTTTGAGTGTCTCTCTGGCTCTGCAATTCTATAGTGTTCACACCCACCTGGTCTTTGGTGATATCTGCTTTTCTGCTAGCTCTGCCTCAATGCACATATGCTATTCTTATACTTCAGCGTCAAATGACTGAGTTTACCATTCTTAGCATGCCGTAGGTTTACAGCTGCAAATAGGAAAGGGGAAATGTACTACTTGATTTCCCTCACTCTGGGATTGCATCAGCCCTGTTGAATTCAAGGAGGCCCCTTTGATAGTGGCGTTTCCCATTCTAATCTCTGGCGTGCACAGAACAGCTGCTGTCAAGGCCTTCCAAATGCTAGCCATCTCTCAGTCACAGCAAGACTCAAGGCCTTTGCCCTCTGGACCCTTTCGAGTGAGCAGTAATGTGTGAAAACTACTCCAGCTTTTGTATTCCCTCATTTCTCAGATTTCTCCTTTCATAGCATATCAAGAAAGTACTGGCATCTCATTTAGTGCAGGACGCTATTGATTTGGGCTTCAGGAAATCAACCAGGTAAACGCATAAAGCTACTCAGAATTCTTAGGAAGAACACTTTTACATTCATAATATCTGGTCAATATTCCACTCAGTCGAACAACACAGTCTTTTCTCCTAGGTTAAAGATCTGCAGAATCCACTTTCATGCATATTTACAAGTACCCGCTACTATAGATAGGAAACATTACACCAGTCTTTTGCTATGCACTGTACATCTTTCTAGCTCATATTTCGTGATAGGTCTCCTAGAAACTGCCAGAATTTACAAATACACATGAATCTGGAAACAATAAGGAGTGGTAAGGAGTCAGTATAAATCTGCAAGACAGTCACTTAGGCAAGGTGACTGTATGGTCTCCATGTAGGAGCTGCTAATCTCGCACAAGGAAGGGAAGGAGAGGCTACTCCCATTGATAAGGGAAGGCCAGAAAAACCTGAGGGGAGTGGGAAGCGGTGGTGCAATTCTGTAATCCCAGAGACTTGCGAGGCCCAGATAGGAGGATAGCGATTTTTCCGCCAGAGGTAGCCTGCACATCTTAGCAAGACCTTGTTTAAAAATAAAAGAAAAAAATTAAAAAGAGTCCTGGAGTGTAGGTCAATGGTAGAGCCCTTGCCTAGCATGTGTGGGGCTCTGGATTCAGTCATTCAATACTGAAAAACAAACAAACAAACAACAAATAAAAACAAGAGAATCTGAGAAGAGGATAAGGCAATTACACTCATTATGATATACTCAAATATATCCATTAGAATTATTGAAATCCCACTTCTTTTTTCCATCAATGCCCTAATTTTATGGTGGACATCAAACAAAGGCTATGGATTCATTTTACGTTCTAATTCAACCACCTATAGGATCAGATTTTACTTTTCACAAGTCTCATCCTGTGGTTCAAAATTTCAGGGAAGTCAGAGAATCTCCGTGGTCCTCTCCTCTCTGTTGAACTGGGAATTAAAACCTTGAGTGTGTCATTTTCTTTCTCTCATTTTTCCAGTATACTTACATAAAGTGACATCTCTGCAATGACAGCTTCGCCTTCTGAAGCCATGCCTTGTACAGGAATTTGACTTCAGGCAACTAAGGTTATGATACCATTGTGGGAATTACTGGGGTTTGTTTTGTTTTGTTAAGATAGGGAAGAGTAGAACACAACCAGATTGAGGTACTGTGACTGCTTTGGCAGTAGATTACGACTTGGGTTTAGGATGTGCAGAATTGAAAGTGTCTTTGAAATGCATTGCAAGGCTGCTGAGCAGGTGACAGGCAAGGTGAGCCTAGGTGTCCAGTGACCCTTGGTGTTTGCTCATTGCTCACAGCCACCAGGGATGGCAGCAATGCCCAACAACTACTTTCGTGCTCAATGTTAGCTTCTCAGGACCAATAGTTTACAAAAGCTGCAGCTGCCAAGAGCCTCTTCTTACATACTGGATGGTCAGAAACTCTCAGTGATTTTAGATATTTGTAGTTATTTCTCACTTCACAGGAGGGATTTTGCTTATCATTGTCTCTTAGTTTGCTGTGACTGTCTGAGCCTCCTTTCCAGAGCATCTAAAATAGGCCTTCAGGTGAGGTTTAGCTCAGCTGATAGAGTGCTGCCCTGTACCCTCTGAGGCCCAGGATTCAATCCCCAGCACGGCAAAAAATGGGAGAAGGACCTGGCAGCCCACTCCCAAGACAATCAGTCATTGAAAACCCTCTGAATATCAGAGATGCATTGACATAGTGCTGGGCATGGCATAGTGTTGGGGAGTGTTTTGTTCTGTTGTACACAGGGGTGGATATGAGTTGGACCGGACTTGATGGCACCTAAGAACAACAACAACAAAAACAAAATAGGCCTTGCTGAGCTGTCTCTGGAAGGCAATTCATGCAAAGAGGAGCTACCTGAAAACACTCAAGCTGAACTGAAGAAAGCAAAAACATGGAACATTATAGAACATCATATCATGTTATATGACATTACTATTATTTCTACTTTTCTAGTTTATACTCTGAAACAGGCTGGTTCAGGTGAGCTGGCCTTCTTCTTAGGGGCTACAATGACAATCTTTATTTTTTTCCTGGCTTTATTAAGCTTGAGTAATTAAGAAGACTGGAAAATTATATATATATACATATACACACACATATACATACATATACATATACACACATACACACACACACACACACACACATATAGTGTGGGAGAAGGACCCAGCAACCTACTCCCCAAAATCAATCCACCATTGAAAACCCTAGGAACAGCAGAGAAGCACTGACAATAGTGTTGTGCCTATTGTACATAGGGTCACTATGAGTCAGATACCAACTTGACAACACCTAACAATAACAAATATATATATATATATGTTTATATATACATGTTTATATATGTATATATATACACACATATATGTACATGTATATATGTGTATACATATGTATATATGTATATATGTGTGTGTGTGTACACACACACACACACACACACACACACATATACAAACACGGGTTGGGATTTAGCTCAGTTGGTAGAGCACTGCTTTGGAATCTCTGACATCCTGGGTTCACTTTCAGCACCACAAAAGAAGAACCTGGCAATCCATTCCCAAGGCAATCCTGAAATAATCAGCTATTGAAAACCCTATGAGGGTCACTGTGAATCAGACACAACTTGATGACACCCAATAACAACAACAACAACAACAACAACAACACACACACATCTTACCTCAACTCCTATGGGAATGGGCACAATCTTTTCTAATTGGGGATGGGAGTGGTAGACTACCAGTGACCCAAAGTTTCCCACATAATATGTGGAAAGTTATAAGGTATCTATTAACTTATATAAAATTTATGTCATTTGTAATTCTGTGAAGATTTGCCTCTTTCTCTCCACTCATTAATTTACTCAATGATTTGTTTATAACCATACAGACTTAGGCATATTTATTTTATTCTTTGAGTTATAATTCAGTACCATATTATTTTGTTGCACTAATTACTCCAATTATGACCTTAAGGTGTTTTCTCATGTTGCCTCCTGTGTCCCTATGAAATGTCTCCATTTTTTCTTTCTGGAGTCCTTCTCCAGTTTCTGGTACTATAAGATGTTTAGGGCTCATCTTATGCTTTCTGTGCTCCAGTCTTACAATCAACCATTTGTGTAAGGAACTCCAGCCAGGGAATGGTCCTTAGAAACTGAGATCTGAGCACTGGGCCACTGCCCTTCTGCCAGAAGCACGTCTTTTATTTAGAACATCTTTCAGTGCAGTTCTGTTGATGATAATTTCTATCAACTTTTTTGTATCTGTTTGGAAAACTGGTGCAATAGGCTTGGGAGAAGGACCTGCAGCCCACTCCCAAAACAATCAGCCATTGAATACCTTATGAATAGCAGAGAAGCACTGACAATAATGCTAGGCATGGCATGGTGGTGGATAGTGCTTCATCTGTTGTACATAGAGTTTCTATGAGTCAGACCTGACTTGATGGCACCTAACAACATTAACAACAACTATTACCTTCCACTTAGGGAACAGAAGATGAAGGTGTAGAAGATCCTGCCTTGGAAGAGAAAAATCTGTCTCTACCTTTACTCCTGGATGCCAGACTAATAACTGGAGTTATTACAAGATAACCTGTCCAATGTATTCTAGTAAATTCTGCCAAAGTAGGAGAATAGCTTTTTCCTGAAAGAGCTATAGGACTTTGGCAACATATAAAGCAGGAGTCAGGATCCTATGTATAGGACAGGATCGTGAGGGTGCTAGGTTATCATGGTGGATGGGTAAGGCAGAACATAACAATGGTTAAAGAAATGTTTACTAACGTGAGAGTACTCTGCAGGATTTTATACCCTGGCTTGGACACTAGGAAATGATGCAAACATGCTGTTGTATTGGCTCTTAGAAGCTTGAGAAGATGAAGGCTTGCACCAAATGAAGAAGTACCAGAACTGCTATGCAAGCAATGGAGGAAGAAATACATGGCCCAAAGAATGGCATAAGAAAGTGAATATACTGGGGCTAGAAAATCAACTATATTCTAAGGGAGGCCTGGGAACACTCCATTTATTGATTTAAGAATTAACTGGTGAGAGGGATACAACTGTCAGTGAGAATCTCAGCAGTGGTTGTCTCCTGCAAGTAGAGGAGATAGTTGTTGTTGTTAGATGCAGTCAAGTCCTGTTCGACTCATAGCGACCCTCATAGAGTTTCAATGGCTGACTGTTTCGGGATTGCTTAGGAAGTGAATTGTCACATCCTTCTCCCACAGAGGAGATAACAGGACATGCTACTATAATAGAACTTGGATCCCTGATAAAAAATGGAGTAATGCAGATCTCAAATGATAGATGTAGGTGTTGGCACATAATCCTCAGATGTGAGATCCACACACTTGTCATAATAATGACCCAAATAAAAGTAGCAACTAGGCTGGGCTGTGTTGTAGAGAACTCTGAAGGTGTTTCATGGAACAGAACTTCATTTAAGGCAAAATCCGTGGGCACATATGAGACTGTTCAATGCATATGGTCAAAAGAAATCAAGGATGGATAAAAAGGAAATTAAAGTTTTAAAAAGGTTACAATCCTTTGCCTAGGTTCTCACTTGAGTCAATTTTCAGACTTTGAACCTACTGGTGGAAAGACAGGCTGGGTCCTCACTCATCAAAGGCCATTTAGCTGCTGCTTCTACTTAAGGTTCTACAGATAAGCAGCTGCTGTAGTCAACAGTCTCCCCCCACCCCAATATAGCACCATCCCTCCAAGAGACAAATCAAGCATTTTTTTATGAGTCAACTACTGGTATATTTGACTCCTTCCATGTTCTATTTTGACTGGAAAGGATGCATCTTCCTAGACTGGATGCATCTTTCTTGCTTCTATGGGCAGCACCATTATTTGAGGGCTTAAAGTATCTGATCCACTGCCAGTATTTGACATAGAACCCCACATGTGGCCATCTCAGGCCTGGGGACCCAGGGTATAGCAAAGAAAATGCAGTTGACACATTACCATGGGCCTACCATATAGCACTGTCGAAAATGATTGGTCTGATAGAGTAGGTCCTATCTAAAATCTGATTTTTAATAATACCATATTGCACAAAGAAGGACATTATTGTATTACATTGGTTTTCTAAGTATGTGATAATTGTAACTATTGTTTTACTTAAAATGTATAATATCCTATTCGTATACTTTTATTACAAATTGTATAAACTATCTCAATTAACACAAATTTTGTGTATTTATTGGTGGGGAAGAACTCACAGGAATGAATAAAAAGCAAAATATTGATCAGAAATAATAGGATCTAGCATTAACAAATTTTTCTTGTTGTTAGGTGCTGTAGAGTCGGTATCTGACTCAGAGCGACCCTATGTACAACAGGCGAAACACTATTGTCAGTGCTTCTCTGCTGTTCATAAGGTTTTCAATGGTGAATTGATTTTTGGGAGTGGGTTGCCAGGTCCCTCTCCCAAGCCTACAATACCTGGTGTTCCTAGGCGATCTTCTATCCAAGTACTAACCAGGCTCGACCCTGCTTAGCTTCGGAGATCTGAAGGGGTCAGATGCCACAAGGCTATGGCTGCAGGCTGTTAATAAATTTAGTGGTCTTTAAAATAGAAACCACTTGATGCCATAGTTCTAATAGTTTGCCCGGAGGAACCAACCCCCTCTGTTTCTTCAGGTCTTCATTATGTTCAAATTGCAAAGTGGCTGGGCAGAGATGCCAATTGCTGTTGCTTACTTTATGTTTCTGCAGGGGGATGTCTGATCTGCCACAGTGCCCAGGGTTTTCCTTGGCTTTCACAGTGGGAGAGCACACTGATTCACCTAGTAAACAAGACAGTACACCGTGTGGGAGATGTCACTCTGCAAAGGAAGTTACATTGCTATCAGTTAAAGGGGAATGGATCCTGGATGATGAGAAAAAACATCCATGGCTCTCTAATATAAGTTTAGCTATGTACTACTTTTTAAAAGAACCACTTAATTATATCTGGTCAATATCCAGTATGTGCTGTTGGGTGGTATAATGATGAGTAAGGTCCGCTTGCTTTCTCATACCCCAGTTTCCTACTTTCCCATCGGCTTCCTGGAGGCGGGGCAAGGGCATGTCATTATTACCTCTAGGGATTGATCTCACACTATTGTCCTGAGCAATGCTGGCTTCTGCTGGGAACACTCTCAGTCCTCTGATGCTGATGGCTGCCAGGGCTTTTGAATGCCAGAATGGCCCTTTGTCACATGATGCCATTAAGCCCAAATTATGTAACATTTCATGCCAATATTTTACCCTTTCTGCCTTGGGAATTTTTTTTTTTTTTTTTTTTGTCATTTAAAAATATTTTTGTCCTTGGAACAGATAGAAATGCTTTAACCTGGACCCTACTTGTTGTTAGGTGCCATCAAGCCAGGTCCTTCTCCCAAGCCTACAGCACCTGGTGTTCCCAGGCATTCTCCGATCCAAGTACTAACCAGGCCCAACCCTGCTTAGCTTCTGAGATCTGACAGGATCGGATGCCACAGGAGTACGGCTGAAGGCAACTCGACCCTAGGAGATGCTAAATAGGAGTGAAAATAACTCCATGGGCTTTTGCTTTCAGCCTTCTAGAGGGAACACACAGGTTCTTAGGGGTTACCAGGAATTGTGTGTGTGTGTGGGGGGGGGGCCTACAGCAAGCTCTTCCCTAAACACTGAATATTCTCATTCCTCCTTCTGTGCAGCCATTTGGCCACCTCCATTTCCCCTTTTTGTCACTTTCTTCACAGTTGTCCTTAGTGAGCTTCTTCTACCTAAGTCTATGTTTCCTTATCTTTCCAGAAGTCCACGATAAATACATCAAGTGCTACGTATTCATGTGACAAAAAATCCTTTCTTCAACAAGAAAATTTAATAAGGTCTTAAAAGTTGTTCCTTGCTGATCATGGCTCAATTCATAAACATAACATCTGCACTCTGCATTTTAGGTAAGACCAAGTCTACTTTTATGGAACAATCTGAAAAGCAATCATAAGAAGAGAGTAGAAAGTTGGCAGGAAATTGTTCAAGCTGTTCATGGCTCCCTCTCCAAACTGGTTTCAAGAGAATAGTGAAACAGTTCCTGAAAGGAAACGTGTTTTGCTGAAGGACAATGAAATCATGCTAAACTTAATGAGAATATTTTCAAATTGTTCTGATTCCCACTTTCAGGTGATGCTTGAAACACATTTATTCTATTCTCTTGATACTATGACAGGAAAGAAATTGTATTATTACTTCTATTGCCTAGGGAAAAATAGCTGATTAGCTAGTTTTAACTTTTAGAACATTCTTGAATCCTCCTCTTAAAACACATTTCATTGCCTTATTTTCAATGACAGGGAAATAAAACCACAACTTACCATTGTCGTTAATGACTCTTCTAATGGCTTGATGCCTGATGTTTTTAATTTTTATTTTAGAAAACATACCTACTACTGAGACTAAGTGTCTTTATCATTCACTGTAAATTTCCCCAGAGATGTGTTTTTATTTAAAAAGGCATAAATAAATACAGCTCATACTTAACAGTTAAAAGGGAACTAAAGTAAAACTATGGAATGGAATCAATGAATACATGGGCCTTTATGCATAGCAAAATATCAACAATTCAAAAAACAACTTCAAAATAAAACATATAAAATAGATGTGTGACTAAATAACAAAGTTTGTGTGAAAAGAAAACTGAGAGAGTTAATATTGTATACAATGGACTTTTGTATTTATGGGTATTTTATAACTATTTCCATTAACATTTTGAATTCTGATACACCTGCTATTTTAATGTTAGGATAAATAAGTGAACATTTTAAGTGTCTAGTAAATTTATAAGATTATTTTCAATGATCAGTGAGATTCGGTTTGGGGAGTCTTCCTAGGTGTTATGGTGGTTATGAGTCAAACCAATTATTGTTTCATGCCAAGTATATTCATTTTGTGATTAAATGAGCACAAGGCTTTATTTTTTAACTGTGTACAGAAAATGGACTACAGATGAGGTAGCTAAAAACCTCTCTCATTAAGAAATGGTATCTGTTTTCCTTCTACTTGAATCTAGACTATCCATGTGACTTGTTTTGATCTATAAAATATGACAGAAATGATATTGTGTTTGCTCCAGCTTGAAGCATTAGGAGGCTCTGTGCCAGGTAAAGCTGGTCACCAAAGAGTCCAACTGCCTTATTGTATAAAAAGGCCACTTGCACAGACAGAGGCACTGGATACAGAGAGATTGTAAAGGGGAGAGAGAGAGTAGCTCTCCAGTTGTGGCTCTTCCATCCATTTCTGCTAAGCAACAGGCATGATAGTGAAGCTATTTAGAATCTCCAGGCCCAACGGAACCACTTCAGTCAATAGTATGTGAAACAGATAGGATCAATTTCCACTAAAAGTCAAAATTTCAGGATTGAAGGAAAAGAAATAATTGTTATTGATTTAAAGTAAGGAGAGTTGGTTTGGATTGTTACACAGCAGTAAGTAGCTTAGGCACTGTGACCTTCTAGTCTCTACCTGTTCTAACTCCTGCCAACTTCTATGACCTTTCCCATCAGTCTCTAGATGAGGGATTAGCAAACTACAGTACAAAGATAAGAATCTACTTTTATAATTAAGGTTTTATTGGATATGTATTGTTTATAGCTTTTTTTTACCTTACAAGTGTAGAGATATGTAGTTGGAACAGAGATTTAGTTTGAAAGGGATAAATTAGATAACATTCCATGCTAATATTTTACCCCAGCCATAGGCCCAAATGTGCAGTATTTATTATTGAACTGTATCCCTACATGCTTGTCAGTTTATTGTGCTATGGGGGCTTGTGTGTTGCTGTGATGCTGAAGATATACCACCAGTATTTCAGATCCCAGCAGGACCACCCATGGTAAACAGGTTTCAGTTGAGCTTACAGACTAAGACAGACTAGGGAGGACCCAGCAGTCCACTCCCAAAACAATTAGCCATTAAAAATCCTATGAATAGCACAGAAGCAGTGTTAGATATAGTGCCAGAAATTAAGCCCCCCAGGTTGGAAGGCATTCAAAAGATGATGGGGGAGAAGTTACCTCCTCAAAGAAGAGATGACCTTAATGATGGGAATGGAGTAAAACCCTTGGAACCTCCATTTGCAGATGTGGCATGACTCAAAATGAGAAGAAACACAGTGACTGCAACAATGGGTGCAAGCATAATAAAAACATCATTTGCATGGCACAGTGTCGGGTGGGTAGTGTTTTGTTCTGCTCCTCATAGAGTCTCTATGAGCTGGACCTAACTTGACAGCACCTAACAACAACATTAAACTCTAAGATTAAGGTTTAGAATTATCTATGGGGGGAGATTTCTTAGACCTTCATCTTTAGCCACTTAGATTCAGCCCAGTTTGTCAGTTCTTCATTGCAGTGTAGAGATTCAGTTCAGAATGATTTAAACTGTTTGTTTTCCATTATTTTCTGCACATGTATCCCTTCCAGGATCTCTTAGAATCCTCAGCTGCAATGTGGGGCAGGAATTGGCCAATGCTATACGACTTAAACATGATAGTGTCTTGGTTCATCAAAGTCTCACTGTGTTCTAGTATTTGCCATAGTTTTAGTAGGCCTAATGCATTTACCATGGGAATTAACAGTAGAGAAGCAAGTGCCACATGGAGAAAGTAAGGATTAACTGGTCATCTCAGCTGGCGAATGACCTTCTACTTCTTATGGGCAGACTCTGATAGTAATCTGAGAAAATTAAACTTTGGAGTCACCGTAGTCCTACACTCAAATGACAAGACCAGTAGAGTATCTTGTGCTCCCAGGGTAGGCTGTTCTCCACTTAGGCCACATTCAGATCCTATATGAAATTTTCCATTACTTGGATTAACTAGTACCAAGCCCACATAAATGTTATTGGACCAGCTGCACCAGTTATACTCTGTAATATATCAATTTCAATTGCATTTAGTATTTAGCAATTTCATAGAATTCAGTGTCTTGTATATTCTTTGGATAAGTCCTTTTCCTGGTTATGCATTTCAGAAATTCAGGCAGTGGATTTATATGTACAGTAAGGAGGAGGAAATCATCAGGGAATGGATACATAAGAATGAAGATATTTATTATAGAGACATATGTCATTTTCATGGGGCTTTAGGTAGAAAGCCTCAAGGAAATCATTGCAAAAGTAAAAAATAAATACAATTAAAGAAAGGTCTACGATAGAATACCTTATCTCCAGCCACAGAGTCATTTAGTAGAGATACAATATTAGGTACATATGTAATTTAAAAATTTTCTAGGAGTCACATTAAATGAAATGCAAAAAGCAATAAATAGGACGAATTTTTAACAAGTCAAGATGTTATTTTAAAATGTAAGAATATCAAAATTATTAAATAAGTTACTTTGTATTTTTATAGTAAATTTTTGAAACTTAGTATATATTTTGCACTCAAAGCACATCTCAACTTGGATAAACCACATTACAAGTGTCCAGTCATAGTTACTTTGTGATAGAGAAAGGAATTGTGATGGTGAGGAGAATTTGTAGCAGAGACCATTAGTATTTATCATCCATCCTGTTTATACAGGTATGCATTCATCCATCTATCCTGGACTCCCTCAAAGTTAGATTGAGATCATGTAATTAATTTCTAGCCAATACAATGTGAGAAGTTCTGTGACTCTCTTTTAAGCCTGACCTTTCAAGCCATTCTATGCAGTTTTCCACCTCTCTCTTTTCTGCTGTGGTACCTTGGTCCTGATGACACAGTAATAAGGTAGCCACTGGCAATTCACCCAACTATGATGAGGGCAATCAGTGAACTCTGCTTGTAACTCACTGAGATTTTAGGTCTTGTGTGTTTCAGCAACTACAATTGATTGCCTAGTGTGTGAAGAGAGAACTATTACTACAAGGAACAGAAAGAGTGATATTAACTGAATTACAAAAGAAAAGTTTTCTTTTGCAGTGGAAATAGAAAAAGAAAGATGCTACCCTTATCCAATAAGAAGTTAGCTTCCAAATGTGGAGGAAATGTGGGGTTTAATTGAGGAAGCAAGTTGAACTTTATAAAGCTCTGCTAAGATCTGCTTGAGAGGAGATGGGAATATGAGACTAGGAAATCAGAATGGAAACCTGCAGGATATAGAGACATACCCATCTGCTGCAGAGAAAATATGGTAGAAAGAAATGTTTCTCCTACTGTGAAACAAATCTTGGTTTATACAAGTCCTGGAAGAAGGCAAGTTCTGAATATAGGTGAGATTTCGGAAGAATCAAATCTGTCAAAGACATATTGACTGTGAACTTTGCTTAGAGAGTTCTCTGTAAGATACACCAGCATGCCACAAAGTCACAGTTGAAAGGGAATTAGACAATACTTTGAATTAAACATGCAGGATTGACACTAAAGGAAAGGAAGGAAAGACAAAACTTGAGGACTTTTGATATTTGCAAGAATACACAATTGCTTCAGAGACAGAAGCAAGGTGATTCTCCCCAAGTATATAGAAATCAAAGTGTCATAATTTATCTTTTGCCATCACACATTTATATTGTCGTGACAGTGTTAAAATGTGGATTTTATCCTTAATTCACTATTCCTTCATAATGGTGGGGGTTATTGTTAGGTGCCATTGAGTTGGTGTCCAACTCATAGCAACCGTAAGTGCAACAGGTGAAACAGTACTGTTAGTGCTTCTCTGATATTCATAGGGTTTTCAATGGCTGACTATTTTTTGGAAGTGGGTTGCCAGGTCCTTCTTCCAAGCCTATAGCACCTGGTGCTGCCAGGCAGTCTCTCATCCAAGTACTAACCAGGCCCGACCCTGCCTAACTTCCAAGATCTGGCAGGATCAGACACCATAGTGGTACAGCTACAGGCTTCCATAATGGCTGTTGTTGTTAGGTGCCATTGAGCCAGTATCTGACTCAGAGGGACCCTACATACAATAGGGGAAACACTATTGTCAGTGCTTCTCTGCTGTTCATAGGGTTTTCAATGGCGGATTGATTTTTGGGAATGGGTTGCCAGGTCCATCTCTCAAACCTACAGCACCTGGTGTTCCCAGGTGGTCTCCCATCCAAGTACTAACCAGGCCCAATCCCTGATGGGATCGGATGCCATAGGACTATGGCTTCAGGCACCATAATGGTAGTAGGATAGAAAAAAAAAAATGAATCTGAGAATTGGCTACAGAATTCCACTAAAAAAATGCTGTGTTTTTACAGTGAACACCTTCACTGACATCCAGTTTTTAAGATGAAGCTCTTTAGTAGTCACTTAGATGTATTGAAGTGAAGGCTGTGGAAGGGGAGGGGACGGGGAGAAGAAACAGTGGGGGAAAGGGGGAGAGGATAACCTCTATGCAAATGATGCAACTGCATGAGCACATGGGAAAAATAGGGGAATATAACCCAAATATATATCTGAGTTTTACTACATTTTAATCAAAAGGTTCCATTAACTTTTTCAGTTGATGAAACTGCAACCAAAAGTGATGTAATAGTTGTATAATGGGAAAAGGAAATGCTGTATTACTCTGTACCCCACCAACATTTACCAATAAAGGGGAAAAATAAGCCTCCCCCCTTTTTAAAATAGGTTTATTGAAGTGGACAAACAGAAAGCAAATAAGTCACTTGGAGAAGATAAAGGAATGCAGATGGTTGAGGGAAAAGGTGAAAAGACTCAAACAACAGCATCAGGCAGGAGGTCTGGAGAGAACTACTGGAGAGTGGGAAATTCCTGGTGCTTCCAGGACTGTCAAAGAAGAGAAGTTTCCATTTGCATGTGCATAGTTCTATTGGATTTTAAGCATAATGCATAGCATTGTGTACCCTCTTTGCATACCCCTTAGATCCCCATATTCAGTAATACAGACACAATGTGGGTTGGTATTTTGGAGAGAGCAAAGAAATGGGATTCTGTTTCATGTGGGAGGAAGTATGAGGTAAAGGACAAAGGAAGACTATAAAGTTGACAGGCAGAGGAAGAAGGAATTTCAAGTTGAGAGCTAAATATGAGAAGTATTTCTGATAGCTCTAAGGTCCAGCATTTGACAGCTTCTTGGGGGAAGCACTGGCTTCCACGGGTTGGCAAAGAGATGGTTTGTGTCTATTTTATATAAATTTCAGAGAGAAGGATAATGTTTACTGACATCTGGATTGTTAAACAATTTCCCATTGATTTTTGTCTTCTAAAATATCTGTATCTTATCACCTCCTTCCATCCAATTGGGTAGTATGTCACCCAAGATTCCATTGCTTCCTGTTGAGACTTTGGCTGTAACATCTCAGCTCGCTTTCAGATTCCTGCATTCTTCCCCTCAAACGCCTATCTGTACAGTAGGCAGAATGTTACTTTTGGGGAAGGAAAAGTAACAAAGATACCTATGTTTAAAATGCTATGATAGCTTGTAGTCATCCTTAGAATAAAATGTGGAGCATGCTCTTTAATCCCTAAGTATCTATGTAGAAAGGTGGACAGAAAACACAGTGCATCTGTGTGATATGGTTTGGGTGCTAAAACATTGTTCCTGTGTGGAAAATATTGTTGCATGAGGGAATTGAGTGAACCAAAACCAATACCATGGCTGCATTGCATTCTGGACACTTGTGTCTGCTTTCTGAATGTCTTTGTGAGTCTCAGTTGTGTGATAATCTTCAAAAGTTAACTTTTTGGAACTTTTAGAAACATGGGCATCATGAGTGCTTTCATATTGAGTGAATCCATCTTTGGCGCTACTGCAGAAACTAAAACATTCTCAGTAAAAGGCAGGCAAAGGCTAAGTGCTGAAGAAGCAACTCAACACAGACATACACTGGGTGATGTTCCTCTGGGTACACTTGGGACAAAGAGCTTGTTTTGATCTCTCTTACATTTACCTACTCAGTCACCTTTCAATCAGAAGCTTTCTCTGTCCAATCCCTTATGGTTATAGTGGGTCTGACAATCACGGTACATATCCTGAATCTGACTAATCATTAATCTTCATGTGTTATCAACTGAGATTGGTCCAGGGCTGAGAAAGGGAAGTAAGGCAGGCCAATCACATATCTGGTTTGACATAGAAACACTGAAAAAATGAAAGTGATTGGAGCAGGGAGAGAAGCTTCACTGAAGTTAGATTCTGAGTTTTGGATTTTCTATTTGTCTATCTATCTATCTATCTATCTATCTTTCTTTCTTTCTATCTATTTATCTGTCTATCTAGAATTGTTCAAGTTTGGGTGTTTGGTGTTACTGTGTTTATATCATTTTAGTGATGTGGCTAAGCAATCTAGAGCGTGATGTAAGTTGTCCAGTGATTGAGTTGACATAATATACCTGGGAATAGTAATAAATGAAAAGTAGATGAGAATAGAGATTATTTAATGTCCTGATACATCACAAGTCATAGCTTCTAGAAACAGTCACTGAGGGGTTGACCTGCCTTCTAACAGAAGCCAGAGGGTGCATAGCAGTGGGATTTGTGTTGGGAAGTGATCATAAGAATATTAAATACAATGTGCTGGTATTTCACTAACTTTGTTATGTCAATGGAAAAAAGGAACTGTGATTTGCCTTGTTGTTAGGTGCCATCAAGTCCAGTCCAACTCATGGCGACCCTATATACAATAGATTGAAACACTTCCTGATTCTGTGCCAAGCACATTATCTTATTTATGTTTAAGGCCATTGTTGCAGAAACTGTGTCAATCCATCTGGTGGAAGGTTTTCCAGTTTTTTGTTGATCTGCCACTCTCCCAAACATGATGTTTTTCTCCAGGAATTGATCTCTCCTGACTACATGTCCAAAATATGTAAGATGAAGTCTAGCCATCCTTGCTTCCAAGGAGCACTCTGGTTGCACTTCTTCTAGGACAGATCTATTGGTTCTTTTGGCAGTCCATGGTATATTCAATAGATGTCTCCAGCACAATAATTCAAAAGCATCAATTCTTTTCCTAACTCCCTTGTTCAATGTCCAGCTTTCACAACCATATGGCGCGACTGAAAATACCATGGCGTGAATCAGGCACACCTTCGTCTTCAATGTGACATCTTTACTTTTCAATACTCTAAGGAGATCTTTGCCAGAGCTTTTCCCAGAGCAATGCATCTTTTGATTTCTTGACTGTTGCTTTCAGAGGTGTTGATTATAGAGCCAACCAAAGCAATATTGTGGACAAGCTCAATCTTTTCTCCATTTATTGTGAAGTTGCGTGCTGACCCAGTTGTAAGGATTTTTGTTTTGCTGATGTTTAGTCACAACCCATACCGAAGGCTATCATCTTTGATCTTCATCAGTAAATGTTTTAAATCCTCTTCACTTTCAGCAAACAGAGTTGTGTCATTTGCATTGCTTAGGTTTTTAATGAGTCTTCCTCCAATCCTGATGCCACGTTCTTCCTCATAAAGTCCAGCTTCTCAGATTGTTTGCTCAGCATATAAATTGAAGAGATATGGTAGAAGTATACAGCCCTGATGCACACCTTTTTCAGCTTTACCCAGGCAGTGTTTCCTTGTTCTTTTTGAACAGCTGCCTCCTGGTTCACGTACAGATTCCTCATGAGTACAATTAGGTGCTCTGGTATTCCCATTTTCTGAAGTGTTATCCATAATTTGCTATGATCCACACAGTCAAATGCCTTTGCATAGTCAATAAAACATAGATAGACCTCTTTCTGATATTCTCTGCTTTCAGCTAATATCCACCTGACATCAGCAATGATATCCCCAGTTCCCCCCGCTCTTCTGAATCCTGCTTGATTTTCAGGTATTTCCCTGTCTCTATACTGCTGCAGTCTCTTTTGAATGATCTTTAGTAAAATTTTGCTTGTGAGTGATATTAATGATATTGCCTGATAGTTTCCACATTTAGTTGGATCCCCTTTTTGGGGATCCTTTTTGGGGAATAGGCACAAATATGGATCTCTTCCAGTCAGTTGGCCTAGTTGTACTTATATGTTGATGAAATGCTTAGTAAAAGGAAAACATACTAGGATTTTTTCCTTCTTTCCTTTTCCTTCCTTTTCTTTTTTTTTTTTTAACTACTAGGAATTGAGTCTAGGGCCTCTCACATGCTAGACAAGGGCTCTACCATTGAGCTGAACCCTTAATCCCTACTTTTTAAATTAATTTATTTTGAGACAGGATCTTGCTAGATTGTTCAGGCTGCCTTTGGCCTCAAACTTGTGATCCTCCTGCCTCAGCTCCCTGAATTGTTATGATTATAGGCATATGCTCAGCTCACATCTTGATATTTCTATCAGGGAATAACATTCAATTCCTTCTTGTTTACAGTAGGGAGGCTGATCAAAACTAAAATGGTATATTGCTCTATACAGAGGTTGACAAAATAGACTTTTTTGTGTGTGTCACTGAGGGTTGAACCCAGGGCCTTGAACTTAACATGCTTCGCAAGTGCTGTACCACTGAGCTGCTTGATCCTTTTTTTTTTTTTTTTTTTTTTTACTTTTTTGAGACAGGTTCTCACCTGCCTCACCAGAGGCAGTTTTGCGATCACAGTTTTGTGATCTTCCTGCCTCTACCTCCCAAGTCACTGAGATTACAGGTGTGTGTCCAGCTTACATAGAAATTTTAAGAAAGGAAAAAGTGTATTAAAATAGTAATACTTAATATATATCATTAAGAAAAGATGAATAAAAGTTATGTTTAACTTCTGCAATTCCAAGAGGTGCTCAGGGTGGTTACCACAACAGAAGCAGGATTGTTCTCATGGGAGGTCTTCCAGGATCTTCCCTTGTGCACATCATACAGAATACCATATGTCTCAAACTTATCATGACTGGGTTCAATTTTTAGACATGTTGGAGATTCTGTTGCATACTCACCGATACATTGTCATTGTACTTCCACAATCTTCTCGAATTTCAAATACCTTTTCAAAACAGTCTTGCATTCTTCAATGACAAGTCTGCTTCCGCCATTTTCTTTAACTGTGCTCTCTCCCGCATGATGGCACTAACATTCATTTCATTAATGCCATCGTTTAAGCAAAGGTCATGCTACACATTGGTACCATAATTCAACTTTCAAAAGTAATACAGAGATAACATCTCTTTAAATTGTATACATTATTTGCACCCCTCAGTACTTGTCAGAATGGCAAAACTAAAAAAAAAAATTGCAAAATAAAATAAAAATCAAAGTGGTATTGCCAAACAGGAACAAGGATATGGAGAATCTGGGTCACTCATACATTGTTGGTAGGTGTGCAAAATGATACAGCACTCTGGAAAGTCTGTTTTGGAGTTTCTTGAAAACTATCCATGCAATTCTCTGACCCAGCCTTTGTATTCCTGGGCATTTATCCCAATATATGAAAACTCTGCTCATGTGAAATCTATAGATAAGTGTACACAGCAGCTTTAAATGCAATATCCGAAATATAAAATCATTCTAGAGGTCCTTCAACAGATAAAAACCTAAGTAAACTATAACATATATATAATATATATATATATATACACACATACTATATATAATATATATGTATAATATATATAACATATATGTTATATATATTATATTTATATATAAAATACATTATATATAAATATATCACATATATATATACACACACATACATACATACATACATACATACATACATACATACCATGGCATGATACTCAGAGGTATAAAGGAACAAACTTGATATATGCAACAACTTGAATGAATTTACTACTTGAGAAAAGTCAGTCTCAAAGGGTAGTATGCTACTTATGCAGTAATAACATTCTTGAAATGACATAGCTTTAGAAATAGAAACCAGATTGATTAATTGTCAAGAATTAGGAGTAGGGATTAGAGAGGAGGAAGGGTAGGCGTTGTTATAAACGGGAAAAATGAAGGATCTTTGTGGTCATAGAACTGTCTCTGTCTAGACTGTGTTGGTGGATGTATGAACGCACAAATGGGGTGAACTGTATAGAGCTAAATGTGTGCACACATGCATGTTCATGCACACACACACAGACACACCAGTATGTCCGTGGATTATATCAATGTTAATACTCCGGTTGTAATGATATGGTTTTGCAAGAAGTTATATTTGAATGAAATTGGGTAAGGGTACCCAAGATCTACATGTATTGTTTCTTACATCTGTGTGAGTATATATAGTTATCTCACAGTCAAAAATTTAATAAAGTCATCACCCAGTATATTTTTCTTTCTGCAGTCCAGACAAATTGACACAAGACCATTCCCCAACCTTTTTCTCTTCCTGCTCTTTCTTCAACACAGTTATCTCCTGAAGTACAAGGAGGGTTGAGATTCACGCTTGGCCTTGAAGAATCTTTTAGCTCAGATCAATATTTCCATCTCAGCATTCCTGATACCTGCACTCAGCATTTCTCTTGTTTCTTTGTGTGGCATTCTCTATGTATTTCTCTCCACAGAGAACCTTGTAAAGACAACTGCCTCTTGCCTGGAGCAGAGTTCAAGCATTCTTGTATCATTTTGCAATGGAATCATTTCAATACCATAGTCATCTTACATCAACTTTAAAATTAGTTACTAGGGAGAAAATTTTCCTCAACTTTAGAGGCTTCTACCACTACTTCTGGATTCACATAGACACACTATTAAAAAGGCAGCACATAAGAGATCTTAAAGATTGGCTGTACATAATGTATATGAACCTGAGAAATATTCTGAGTAAGAATTAATTTGTGTGTTTCTTGGGAAATAATATACATGTAAACTATCATTATTATTTCTTTGTCATTGATTCTTTTGTGCTGATTCTTTGGTGATAAATAAATAGAATGGACAGAAATCACTTTTTATAATAGCAATCTACTCTCTTGTCCCATGGAAGAGAAAGGATTGAGAGAACCAAAAAGTGTTGTTTAGTCTCTATGTCCATTGGTCACTCATTGCCAAGTACTTGCCATACAAGGTTTTTATTTTCTGCAGAGTGGTGCCACCAGCTTTTGGCTTTAGAGCATCTTATGCTTGCACAAGCTATTAAGAGCATCCTTATCACTCTACAAGTCTGCAGCTGTACCACTGTGGTGTCCAGTCCCCTCAGATCTTAGAAGCTAAGCAGGGTCAAGACTGGTTGGTACTTGGATGGGAGACTGCCTGTGCTGCAGCCCGAGCTGTAGCCTAGGATCCAGGGCTTCCCGAAGGCAGATGAGGAGTCGGCGATGGGTAACAGACACACAGCATCTTGGAGGCAATGTGGATCTGTTCTGTTTATTGTTTGGATAGCCAGTTTTTTATACAGTCTTTTTAGGCTTAGGTCAAGCAAGTAGTAAGAATACGTGCAGTTTTACATACACCTAATAGTCATAGTAGCAGTGGAGAGTCGGGCTGACCAGAACAGTAGCCTTTACTTTTTTTCTCTAGCTGGGAACCAAGGTCTGTCTTTAGATAGATAAGCACCTCCATGCTAAATTGTCAGGGAGGCTTTTGTATTGTGTTGAGTCAAGGAGTTCATGGTGTTGGCAGTTACCCAAGAATTTTCTGTTGTAGGCCTGTTAGGGAGTTTTCTTAACTCTTGCTCTGAATTAGCACTGCTCACAGAATCAGAGGATTATATATTTACATCTATTATTTGTTTTTCATTAATTTTCCCAGAAATCCACAATATGAATGCTCACAGAATTAGAAGATTATATATTTACACTCATTACTTGTTTTTCATTAATTTTCCCAGAAATTCACAATATGAAGAAAACAGTGACCAAATCAAACTTAGGAAAAAGAAAAGATGAGATTCCAAGTCCTTTTCCATGAAGAGACCTTCTTTTGGAGGTACTCTTTGCCTTTCAGGCTAGGATTTAGCTCAATTGGTAGAGCACTACGCTGCAGTCTCTGAGGTCCTGAGTTCAATTCCCAGCACCGCAAAAATGGGAGAAGGGCCTGGCAATCCACTCTCAAGGCAATCCCGAAAACAGTCAGCCATTTTAAACCCTGAGGGTTGCTATGAGTCAGTTACCGACTCGAGGGCACCTAGCAACAACAACAACAACAACTTCGCCTTTTGGCCTACTTCCCCTCTGAAGGTTTTGAGGTACTTTTCCCTTTTAGGTGGACGTTCCCTCTGATGCCCTTTTAAAGGTACCCTTCCTCATGTGGGGACTCAGTTTACCCATCATGAGTGGAACTGGACCTGGCATGCCTGGGAACACCAGGTGCTGTAGGCTTGGGAGAAGGACTGATAACCCACTCCCCCAAAATACCAATCAGCGATTGAAAACCCTATGAATAGCAGAGAAACACTGATAATAGTGTTTCGTCCGCTGTATGTAGGGTTGCTATGAGTTGGACACTGACTTGACGGCACCTAACAGCAATCACTCTATAAACTTACCTTGAAACATAACTTTTTATTTGTGTAGATGAGGTCAACAAGATGAAAGACCAGATTTCAGTTAATCTAACCTCATGGATTCTGTAGCTCCAAAGCAATTATCTAATAGGTCAAGTTTATTTAAGGGCTATGTTTTCTTTGGAAAATAACATTGTAACCTGCTTTCTAAGAAGTTTGCAATTGGTAAGACTATTGCCAGTGCTGAGAGAAGGAAATGGGTGGTGATTGTTGCTTTAACATCCTGGGTCTGACCAGCAGAAGAAGAAAGGTGACAGTGTGAAACGGCTATAATACATACATCCTTCTTTGATCAGGAAGTTTCACCATGAGATGTAACCAGAACTGGCATCAATAGGTGATATCTAGAGCATAGAGCATGTCAGCAGAGGATAGAGATAGGATGCATTTTTATTTATATATCTACTTTCTAAATTGTTTATGTCCAGCATTTACTTTTCTACTTTGCAAATCCTGTACTTCTCCCTCAATCAGTGATTTGCAGGCCTGGCTATGACATTAGAATCTCGTGTGGCAACATTTAAGCAATGTATGTGCTTGGTCCCACCCCCAAGAACCTAAATGTACTTAGCTAAGGAAAGAGAACCACACATACACACTTTATAAAAGCTCTCCCGTTGGTACTGATGGACAGATGAGGTGAGAATTCTGAAAGCCTGATGGAGTTCCCCTGCACAATAAGACTGAAAGGCCAGGGGCTGACATTTAAGAGGCTGATCTGGGACATGGTAATGCACCCAATTTCTGGCAAGCTGCCATGCAGTATCCATATTATCTTAGAACCTTACATTCATATTAAGTACTGCATGTTCCCAAGTGCCCCATTCTAACAGAATTATATTCTCCCAGACCCCCAGATTTCATTTTTATTGTAATTGGTATTTTCAAGCTCCCTTGGTCTCTTTGTTTTGTTTTCTCATCATATGACAAGATATTAGTATATACAACTCACCCAAACGGTTCATCTGGGCCACAGAAAGATGATAACCACTGCTCTGGCCTTGGCAAAATGCCAGTGGTGAAGAGGCCCTTCAGGTTCTTCTTTTATTGAAAATTCACAGTCTTCTTTGTTTGGTGGCCAAGGGCTGTTCATGAGGATAGCCCTCTGCCTTTTGATAAATAAACTCATTATATTCATTGGCGCTGTGTGAATGGCCTTTTTCCTCTCCATTCACAAAGCTTGAGAAGCAGCAGCTCCCAATCCTGCCCAAGATTTTTAGATCAACAAAATTCCATAGATTTTTCTTTTTATTCGTTGGTTGTTGATAATCAAGTGCATCTTTTATTTTACCTTTTTGGACAGAAAGACTTACTAATTACCTCATTTGCAAACTGTTATTTGGATCTGACTACCAAAAAGCTAATCAGCAAAGAAAATCTCAACCCATAAAGTGAAGTACATGCTCTCCCGGAAGAAGGAAGTGCCACAGCTTTTCTGGATCAAATGTCCTTGTTATTTGACTACAAGTGCATCTTTCCTATCCACTTGAACAAATTGAATTGAATTAGCTCCACCCTCTTTTGATCCCGGCATTTCCAAAGTCATGAGTAAAGCATTTTGCTGGGGCGGAATGAGATTTCTGCTTTGTAGACCTGACTCAGAAAGGTCACAGAAAGCATGCTAGAATTAATATCACATGAAGAAAATCTATTCATGACCATTTGCATTTCCTACAATCATAGCTTTGCTATTGTTAGGTGCTGTAGCTGACTCGTGGCGACCCTCACAGGGTTTTCAGTGGCTGATTGTCTTGGGGGATTGTTTTGGGAATGGACTGCCACATCCTTCTCCCATATCATAGTGTTAGCAGTTGGATTAAAGGAGTAAAGCTGAATTTATAGAATTAATGAAAATCCTCGATGGTGGTTTAACATAATCAAACTTCAAAACTTTTAAAAAGATTTTATTTAACTCACTGAACATTTGTCTACGTTAAAAAATACAAGGAATACAAATATTAAAATACAAATTTTATGTAAGAATATAGTAAAATAATTAATGTTATTATTTGAACATGTAAAATTATGCTTTATTTAAACTTTTAATAAAACAAATTTAACCAAATTACTCTATTTCATTCTCATCACCATCCTGAGAGAATTCAGGGGAAATGTTATTTCACTGAGGTATCTAATGCTTAGGAGACTGGTTTTAGTGTTAAATATGTTCTTGTTGTGGTTAGGTGCCATCAAGTCAGACCCGACTCACAGTAACCTTATGTACAATGAAACACCCTCTTACACCGTGCCATGCCCGACACTATGTCAGTACTTCTCTGGTATTCATAGGGTTTTTGATGGCTGATTGTTCAGTATTATTTTGGGAGTGGGTTGCCACAACCTTCTCCCATTTTTGCAGTGGTAGGGATTGAACCCAGGATCTTAGAGAACACAGAGCAGCACTCTACCAATTGAGCTAAGCCCTAGCCCCAGTGTTAAATATAGTACACATTTATTACTGAAAATAATCATATAAGATCAAAAAAGCTCTTATTCCTAGTCTTGAGATGATCTTAATTAGCATTTTGAAAGACAGCTCTATCCTTCTAATGTTCCAAATGCTATTTGTGCAATAAGAAATATCATCTTTACAGATAAAGTTGAAAAGAAAGAGAGATTATTTTTCTCGCTTATGAAATACATGAAAGCTCATCAAATTTTAGTAAATCCAGTGGCAAAAGCATTATCAAAGAAAAGATGAAATGAATGAAGAAATACTTGGATGTGACCCAAAAAACACAGAGTGAGCTTGTAGAAGTAAACAGGTTTCTCTCTTTGACCTTACCTTTCCAGTTCAGAGTTTTAGAGGTCCCCTCTATCTATTTGGCATGAAGGTACAACTCTGTATTATAGTTTCTTGTTCTGTAATAGCTGGAGAACTGTAGTAAGCAAAGCTCCCCAATGTATCTTGCAACCTGATTCCGCCATGTTGATGGATAAGGTTTCACTTTTCGTATGGCTGAGAGAGCATAATTGAATTACTTCTTAGAATAAAACAATGCCAAAATGTCAGATAGTAAGTCCTTTCTATAAAACAAGTGATTCAATTTATATAATAAATTTGCATAAATGAAGTGGTATTTAGATATTTTAGGGTAAAAACGTTTCTATTTTGTGCATGCATGAGAACACAAAATATCTTTACTTATTTATAAGAAAGATTGCTTTGAACTATGGAATATCACCACAAAAAACATATAAACTATGTTTAGCTATATTGGAACCCCAGATTATCTTAAATTCCAAAGAGGTGGTGGTGGTGGTTGTTAGGTGCTGCTGAGTCAGGTTAAACTCACAGTGACCCTATGTATAACAGAACAAAACACTCTTCTCCACTGCACAATGCTGGGCACCATGTCAGTGCTTCTCTGCTATTCATAGGGCTTTCAATGTCTGACTTTTTTCTGGAATGGGCTGCTCGATCCTTCTCTCAAGCCTATAGCAACCAGCATTCCCATGTGGTCACCCATCCAAGGACTAACTAGGCCTGACGTTGCTTGGTTTCTGTGATCAGATGTGAGGGCAGTATGGCCCTAGACAAATTGCAAAGTTGATATCTTAAATTAGTAAATAAGTTGTCTGTTATTATTACAAGGATTATGTGTCACTGGGTACTTACAGCCCTTGAACTATTTCTTTAATCAATAGAACAGTCATTTTTACTACTTTACCCTAAGTATAGATATCAATCCTTTTCTGAAATGAATAGCTATACTAAGGTAAATGCTGATTTAGCCCCTTCCCACCTGCTTATATTATGATGCCCTACAAATTACTCAGTTGGTAGAGTGCCTGTTTTGCACTCTCTGAGGACCTTGTTTCACACTGTAAAAACAGGAGAAGGACGTGGCAATGCACTCCTGAAACAATCCCTTAGCAATCAGCCATTGAAAACTCTATGAGGGTCCCAATGAGTGGGATCTGACTCGATAGCACTTAACAACAATAACAACAACCATAAAAACAAATTACTAAACCCTGCATTCCAGGTTTTTACCATATTGGTATTTTTAAATACAGGGCCATATCTAAAGTAGCAACAAAAGATATCTTTTAAAAGCATACATACTTAAGAATTCTTAACATTTTGGTTTTAAGTTGTATATGAAATAAAATGCCATTTTAAAAATGCTAACATGAGACGTTATCATGTAGTGGAGTAAAAACTTAATATGGTATTTCTATGAGTTTTTAGGCCCACTGTGGAAACAGAGTGGGAGGATAACAACTGATGATTTGCTACTTCCTGTTCCAGAATTACAATCTTGGAAAGAACGCCCAAGAAATCAGCTTAAAGTACTGTGGCAGAGCAGTGGACAGAAACATCCTGCTCATTATTATAGCTAAGATATTATATACACAGCTTTGTCAGGAGATGAGGGATTCTACGTAAGTAGATAACTAAGCCTAAATATTGAACTGTTGTTGATCTAAAGATAATATATTTTCTTTTTTTTCTTTTCCCAATTGTTATTAACTAACCTGACTGCTTCTGATTTGGTAGCAGTGCCTCATTAACATGATAATCTCTGAGGACTTTTTGGGCTGTCTCCCATAAATCACACCACCTGGTACTGCCATATTCCAAAATTACATTAATCTTCCTCATAGTGTGTTTTCCTCTTTAATTAACATCATATTTCTTTGCCATAACATTGTGTTAAAATAAAGTTTAAAAACATTCAAATTATGACACTCATACAAATAAAAATGAACCCCTTGTCAGAGATTTTATGTTCCATTAACTAATGAGGCAACCAGAGAGAGAATCCAGTCTGCCCAAAGAAAAACCAGACGCATATACAGAGAGTCAAGAATGCTGAAATACATTTAAGCATATTTATAAAATTAGTCAATAACCACAAGACAATGATCAGTTTTCTACTTCACAAGGATATTTTGCATTACAATTTGTTTTCGGTAGTTAAAAAATATTGTAAAATAGCTCAAAGAGAATTAAAAGCTAAGAAAACTCAAAGGAGTGGAGTGGAGATACCTAGGAATCTTCTTTCACCCATTTAAGTCTCTCACAATTTTTCTGGAAAATGTAATAAAATATTTTATTGCTTCCATTCCTAACATTGTTCTAAGAACATTACATATATTAATTCATTTCTTTTTTTCTTTCCTCCTCCTCCTCCTCTTCTTCTTGTTCCTCCTCCTCCTCCCCTTCCTCCTCTTCTTCTTCTTCTTCTTCTTCTTCTTCTTCTTCTTCTTTTGCTGTACTTGGGGTTGAACAAAGGAGCTTCACCCATACTTTGCAAGTGCCCTCCCACTGGGATGCACTACTGGTCCATTTTTCATTTTTTGTTTTGAGTCAGTGTCTTGCTAAGGTATGCAGGCTGTCTCTGGCCTCCAACTCTCGATCCTCCTGCCTCAGCTTCCCAAGTCACTGGGCTCATTTCATCTTTCAAATGTGATTTCATTAATACCAATAACAACTGCTCCTAATACTATGAGAAAGTGCTGCTGCTACACCATTTTATACATGCTCTCACTTTCATAGAGAGCCTCTCATGGGCTTTGACCTCATCTTTGGTCTTCATGCTCTATGTAACTAGTATTATAGTTGAAAATTTCAGGATGCACATTTAATTGTAGCTGATTCTAAAGTTGGTTTCTTAAAAAAATCCATCCTTTTGTTATTTACAGCAAATGAAATGATTTCCATATTGCCATGGAAAATCACAAATAAGACTCTTAACCCTTTTACCTTAGTTCACATAATTCACTCTACTGGCTTTGGAACAATGCTTTACTGTGCAGCGCCAACCATTGCTTTTTTCTGAATTAACAGGTCTGACTTTGTCTTAACTGCTGATTTTAATTTTAATTACATTACTGTCTTTGAGTAGGATGGAACTAATTTTTGACTAAATGGTACCTATGCTAAATGTATATTTTCTAAAATGTTATTGCATTGTAGTCACTAACAGAGACTACCACAGTCTATTGATAGAGTTGACATTGGATGGTACATCTTAAAATCTCATATGCATGTATTTTAATGGAAAATAACAAAAACTTGGAATGAAATAATGTACCAAGTCTCACTTAAGTTTAACATGGTCAGATCATTCTTATGAAAATAATAACAGTAAATAAAATAATTATCTACACCAATGGTTCTCAAATGCATCTTTGAGCCGCTGGGTGCTTGTGAAATTCATTTAGGAATTCATGAAGCCAAACTATTGCTTTTATAATAGTAGTAAGATATTATTGCCTTTTTCACTGGGTTGACTTTTGTAGATGGCACAAAATCAATGGTGGATAAAATTTGTAGTGATTTGGCAAAAGAAAGACAGTACGAGTAAGATAGGAAAAAAGAACAGTTTCACTTAAGAATAGCCTTAAAGAAGCAATAAAATTATAAATTTTATTAAATATCAACTACATTAAGACCTTTTTAATGATCTCTGTGGCAAAATTGGACCAGGCATGAAACATTTCAGCTGCATACCCAAATGTCTGATAAAACCATAAATATGAGGCAAACACCATTTTTTTACTTGCAAGATGAATAACAAACTAAATATTCAGGTGTGAATATTTGGTACATATGTTCCCTCAAGGAGCAAAATGAGCTATCGCTTTAAGAAAAACATTTGACAGGCTCTCTTATGAATTCAAATTTTGAGATTTTTGATGAGCTTTATGACTATTACCAAATGTGTCTCTAAAAATATTATATAATGAATGTGTCAAAGTTTGGAAGATCTGCTTAACTCAAGGTGGCAATATTTTTGAGACAATGTGTGATATTTCAAAATTCCTTGGTAAAAGATCCACTTAAGTTCAAGATAAACTAGTTAGATGTGCATGTGGATAGTAATATACAGACTATGGATATAAACTTAGATCTTATACTACCACAAACCTTTAAAAAACTAGCCATTTGGGAGTTTTGGTGTGAGATCAAAGAAATATGTCCACAATTATTTTAAAAGGCTGTTAAACCACTATTTTCTGTCTAATAATGTATCACAGTAAATTGGCTGCAGAATCAGATATGGGAAATCAGCTGTTTTGCTTCAAGTTAGAATTAAAGAAATTTTCAGAATGGTAAGTTGACATCACTGTTCCTACTGAATTGTATAATTGTTATCTTAACCTGTTATGATTTAATTATTATTTCTAAATGCATTAATAAATATGAAAAATGTGAATACATCTGACCCTCAAGCACCCTCTGGGGTGCTCAGTGTGGTATGAGAGTGTAAAGAGATGAGGAAACCATAATTTGATACCCAATGACCATCACTTTGAGTCACTATTTGACTGTTTTTCCTTTATTAATTCAATCATAGAACGATACTTATTTAGTAACTACCATGTGTCCAACACTAACCTTGTAACTAGAAGTAAAATGCTAGATAATTCAGTTTATGTTTCTTCTCTCATACACTCATATTCTGATGGGGAAGGCCCATGGGAGAAGGGCTGTCGGTGATATATTAGGTTTGAGATGCCTGTTAAACATTCAATTGGAGCCATGGTTTGATATAATTTTGGAATTTAAACTTTCCTTTTATTTCCATTTTTTTTAGTTGGAAAGACAAACCACTAAAACCTTAAATTATTTGTGCATTTAAAGTGCATAATGCTTAAAGTAAATTTTTAATGAATGAGCCATAATTCTGCTTTTCTAACATAGCACTCATATTTATACTGATCATTGCACATATACTTTTCTGTAGAAGTAATATTTCACATTTTAAATGCACAATGATGTATCTCCCCCATGTGACTGTCAGCTTGTTGTGCTGACAGGGCTTGAATGTTGTTGTGATGCTGAAAGCTATGCCATTGATATTACAGAAACCAGCAGAGTCACCCATGGTAGACATGTGTCAGCTGAGCTTCCAGACTAAGACAGACTAGGGAGAAGGACATGGCATCCTCCTCCTGAAACAATTAGCTATTGAATACCCTATGAATAGCAGAGAAGCACTGTTAAGTTGTCATTGTTGTTGTTAGGTGTGGTCGAGTCCTGTCCAACTCATAGCGACCCTCATAGGGTTTTCAATGGCTGATTGTTTCAGGATTGCTTCAGGAGTGGATTGCCAGGTCCTTTTCCCATTTTTGCGGTGCCAGGAATAGAACTTGGTGGAGCAGTGCTCTACAAACTGAGCTAAATCTCAGCCCGCACTGTTAAGTAGAATGCCAGAAAATGAGCCTCCCAGGCTGGAAGGCATTCAAAAAATGACTAAGAAAGAATCACTTTTTAAAAGTAGTAGTAGTAGTAGTAGTAGTAGTAGTAGTAGTAGTAGTAGTAGTAGCAGTAGTTGTAGTAGTTGTTGTTGTTGTTGTTAGGTGCCATTGAGTCAGATCCAACTCAGGACCCTATGTACAGTAGAAAGAAACACTCCCTAATTCTGTCCCAGGCACATGACCTTATTTATGTTTAAGCCCATTGTTGCAGACACTGTACCAATCCATGTAGCGGAGAGTTTTCCTTTTTTTCGTTGACCTGCCACTCTCCCAAACATGATGTGCTTCTCCAGGGATTGATATCTCCTGACTCCGAAATTTGTAAGATGCAATCTAGCCATCCTTGCTTCCAAGGAGCACTCTTGTTGCACTTCTTCTAGGAGAGATCTGTTGGTTCTTTTGGAAGTCCATGGTATATTCAATACATGTCTCCAGCACCATAATTCAAAAGCATCAATTCTTTTTCTGTCTCCCTTGTTCAACGTCCAGCTTTCACGACCATTTGATGCAACTGAAAATACCATGGCATGAGTCAGCTGTACCTTCGTCTTCAATGAGACGTCTTTACTTTTCAATACTTTAAAGAGATCCTTTGACATAACTTTTCCCAAAGCAGTGCATCTTTTGATTTCTTGAGACGTGTAGCCATTGAAAACTCTTTAGAGTTGACCTTAATGACAAGAGTGGAGTAAAGCCCCTGGGACCTCTTTTTGCTTATGTGGAATGATTCAAAATAAGAAGAAACAGTGACTAAAAATGGGCTCAAACATTACAAGGTCATGTGCGTGGGCATAGTGTTGGGTAGTGTTTCATTCTGTTGTACACAGGGCTGTTATGAGTCAGATCCGACTTGATGACACATAACAATAACAATCCTATTAATCGTGTAAAAATCTTTTCTTCATAGCACTATTACCCATGAGTGATAGGACAGTGGACCATAATGCATTAAATATACGTAATTTCCTTTCCTAGAGATTTCTAAAGAATTAAAAGTACATTTATTCATGCACTTTTTAAATAAACTTGTATCAGATTATAAGTAAAATAGAAATTTGGAGATGTTACAGCTCTAGAATTTTAGAACTATAGGTAGTAGGTAAATAAGAAAAAAAATAATATGGAAAATGCTCAAGTGGTTACACAGCAAATCATCAATAAAAAGTAGACAAAAATGCACACTCTTTTTGCTAAGTGAAGATAACATTTTATACAAGGAAAGTGAGGAAAATCAATAAGCATGTTAACAGAGCACATTTATCATAAAAGATTCTGAATCATATTCATAATAAAGAATCAACATGACAAGATATGGCAGGAGGGATTCTGTATATACCAAGATGCAGTGGATGGATAACTAGGTGCATATGCAAAATGGAAATGTGCTTCTCAAATTCCAATGCTCTCAATTCTGTAAATGAGAAGTCCACATAATTCTGCATCTGCTGTGCTTAGTACCCTGGAAATCAATTCCAATGACATAAATCAGAACAAGAATCAGCACATGAATAGGGAGTCTCTGCTGTTTTTCCGATGTGTTAGAACTCTTTTCAACTACACACTAATAATATCGGTGGGGAATTTTGAATAGGGGGGTGCTACCCATTGCAAATTAAAAATTCCTATGTCATAAGTTAGTATTCTGCAGGGCTGCAGTGGAAATATCATTATTAGGCCTTATTTCTAAAAATTGTACATGAAAACCATAACATAAAAGGCATGTGTGTTTGCTTGTCTGTACTGGAATGAAATTCTCATCTTAGTTTGTTGCATCTTTCACTCAAATTTCTCTAAAATTAGTTATGACTTTACTCAACTACTAGTAACAAACTCTGAGGCCAGGTTGGTTCTTTGGTAGCTAGATCTATCCTTTAACTCTTTGTGCACCACTCTTCTTTCTTTGAAAACAGGGGTCTGCCCACTAGGATTGTTGTATGGGACTGAAGAGATTACATGTACAAAATAATTTTTTAAGCCCTGCTTAGGTGTAAGCATCACTATATAAATACTTTCCTAATTTCATCTGAAACATATTTGAATAAACAAGTCTTCTACGTTTGTCTGTTTTGTTTTTTATCGAAATGGTTGGGGGTGGGGGAGCTATCTGACCATAAACATAAATAGAGCTTTTCATCCTAAATGCACTATTTATCTTATACATGATCACTTTAGGAGAGGATTTATTGCAAGATGTTTCCCTTAAGACATACTTTTAACTTCTCTTCCATTATATATGTTTTTATTATTGTTGTTAGGTACTGTGGAGTTGTGTCTGATTCATAGCGACCCTCATGGGGTTTTCAATGGCTGTTTTGGGATTGTTTCAGGAGTAGATTGCTACATCCTTCTCCTTTTTCTTTTCTTTTTTTTCCGCTGTGCTAGGGATTTAATCCAGGTCTTCAGAAAGTGTGAAGCAGCACTATGCCAACTGAGATAAACCTCAGCCTTGTTCCATTTTATGTATGTATACGTACATATGTATGCTTGTATATGTAACAAATACATATATAGAATACATGTATATAGATATATATGTGTATATATATACCTGTAGCGCCTGCAGCCATAGCCCTGTGGCATCTGATCCCGTCAGATCTCGGAAGCTAAGCAGGGTCAGGCCTGGTTAGTACCTGGATGGGAGACCGCCTGGGAACCCAGAAGCTGTAGGCTTGGGAGAAGGATCCAGCAACCCCCTCCCAAAAATCAATCTGCCATTGAAAACCCTATGAACAGCAGAGAAGCACTGACAATAGTGTTTCCCCTGTTGTACAGAGGGTCGCTATGAGTCGGATACCGACTCGATGGCACCTAACAACAACAACAACATATATACCTGTACATATGTGCATACATATACACATACTGAGAAACTATAATGTAGAATAATTTAAAGTAGAAATCAAATTTGTGGAAAGTATACTTTTATTATGTTCTTACAAATAATAATGAGGGAAATTCAGGCTCTTCAGATGAGATAAGAGAAGCAAGTATTAATCTTATGTTTAATAATTATTACTCTTATTAGGGATGAAGTTGGTCATACATATGGAATTAAGTTCTACTTCAAAGGCAGTGAATTAGACCTTAGAGAAGAGTGTGCACACAGGTAGAATACAGTGTGTTGTATGACCATTTAGTACTCTTTTATGGGAATGTGCATAAGTTGCATTATAAATCATCCTTGCTACTGTACTTGAAAACAGTTTGGTTCACCTTTCATTTCATTTAAGTCAGTCACAGATGTACATGTCCAGTTGTGCTGGCAGAAGAGTACTATATTTCAACTTAGAAATTTAGGGATTCCTAGGAAAGGAAGTGTGTGAGCTTAGGGAAATTACAATAGGAAATCCTAACTATAGCTGATTGGTATTTCACCTTCTCTAAAGGTGGTAGATTAGGACCAAGGCTAAGCCACCGATTATCCTGGGCATCTGGCAAAAATGGCTTTCTTCTGATTTGGATTATTTTCATCATCCAATTTACTCCCCATGAATGAAGATGCACCAGATGAAAATCACTTGAATACTGTTGAACTCTCTGTTTTCTTGTGTCTGATTGGTAACTGTAAAAGATACAGTTCACAGACATGATGGATAAAATGATTCAGGATATTGATGACAATACTTAGTTATATTTTAAGATGATTTCAATTTTTATTTTATGAAGTAGTGTTAAGTGGGATGCTATCAAGCACTTTTTATTATGGTGCTGTGCTTTGCGAACTGAATATATATTCTCATTAAGTCTTATATTTGTTGTGGTTGAGTTTGCCAAGTAGAAGATCGGATAAGGATTATGCTCCAGCCAGGCTGGTGGTAAATTAAATCTCTTTCAAATTTTCAAATATTATTTTAGGGAAGAACACTATTCGTTTGGCTTGCTTACTCTGTGTACAACCTAGACATGATTATTCACTCCCAATGCTGTGAGCAGTCAGCATAGCTTTCTTTTTGGGTTGCTGGTGAATCCAAAATAACAATAAAAATAAAATAAGTCATTATTAGGAGCTGATCTATAGTTCTTGGGGCTTTGTATTAATAGTTCATACTCTCTTTATACTGCCTTTGGGGGAAGTCAGTGTATATTGGTAATCTAATGGCTGAAATGAAATGGATCAGATAACATGATAAAAGTAGTCAAAAGTGGGCTTTGATTGTTCCTTCTAACAACTATGAGACTCCTTTCCAGATGATATTTTTCTTCCTTCTTTCTTCTCATTGTGTTAGAAATAGCTATCAATCATGTTTACAGAATTACGTTAATTTGGTGTGAGCTTTAAAAATTAACACACGGAACTTGTAATAGCTTTGCTAATGAAATTTTACCTCTTGCCTCCATCTCCACTCATCATAACTGCACAGACTATTGGCCTTCCACCAATTCAGAGTTCTTTGATTTCATTTCCATAATACAATATTCTTTTATGTAAATATTAAATAGTTCTGAAATCTACTATCTGGATCAGGTAGTGATTCCCATTTTCACTGTAGGAGTAAATAGGCAGATGTAGATAGGGAATATTAATGACCACAGGAAAGACCAAATTCCACCTGCTTCTCAGGCCCCAGGATTGGCATATGCACACACAAGTACACACACACACACACACACACACACACACACACACACACAGCAATCTTGGGGCAAAGAAAAAAAGGAGGTTAAGGTTGCTAGGTGGCAAAAGGACCAAACAAGCATCACAGTGAAGCCTGAGTGAACATGTTAAGACTAACCATGTTCAAGAACAGAGCTTGCTTAAAGAAGAGTGCTGATTCTGTAAGCAGACCATGGTCTCTGCCAACCCCTATTCCCGCACCCTTCAGAAGTAATTACCATAGCTATAAAAGGGAATGTTATACATCTCTGCACATGTGTGAGGAGAGGTGGGAGAGAAGGGGGAAAAGAAGAAAAGTGAAGTCAAGAAGAACTGGGGCTTATATCATCATATGATTCATTCTTCTCTAGCCCTTTTTTCTTTGTGCCTATCTTTTCTTTTTTTTTGTTGATCAGTGAGGAATAAATATTGCATGTGTGTTAATGCAACATACTCTACACACTCATAAAACCAAGGATTAGTTACTTACTAGTAGGAAGACATTCATAAGAAGTACTACAACAATGCCAAATATAATTGATAGTTTAGATCAACACTATTATGTGATAAGATAGTTTTCAGTCTCTATTGGGTGTTTTACAGCAGCATTTAATATCCCACATTTAATATGTTAAAAAAATACTCCAGATCAGCTCTTTTAAACTACAAGGACATTATTTTTCTTTTAATCAGGGGTATGAAAGAAGAGGGCTTCTAGTGCTGGTTCATTCAGCAGTTTGGTGATTTCACTTCAATCTAATTATTTTTGTGTTTCTGCTCTGCCATCTTTGGTATATGGATGCAATTCTCACTCTTATGATTATAGTATCCCAATTTCATTGTTCAAATGATAACACCTGGAGACCAAGAAGGGGCTATTATTCTTGTTGATCCTTGTTTGTTATTTACATTTAAAGTATAAGGAAAAATATTTGAAAGCTTTCAGACTGCTTCTCATGTTTATCAACCATGGATGAGTTATATGTGCTAAATTAAGCACTAACAAAGGTAAAATAATGGGACTACCAGAAAAATGAACATGTCAAATCACTCTAAAAGTTCTGTTATACCCCTTACTATTCTTCCCTTTCCAACTACCATGCTCAGATAAGCATTAGTATGCTTTCTGTTACTGAAGATTAACTCACATAAGATTTTTATAAAGGTAATGACAAAATATGTATTTTTCCAAATATTTTTGAGATTTATCCATGTATTTATGTGTAACAATAATATGCTTCTTTGGTTTCTGAACCCATGGTAAGGATATACCACATTTGTTTATCCTTTCACAAGTTGATGGACATTTGAATTTTTCACAAATTTTGATACAAATTTTATGTGTGGACATATGTTTTCACTTTTCTCAGGTAGATATGTAAGGGTGGAATGCATGGATCATAGAGTTAACATGTGTAAAATTTGCCCAAGTGTTTACATTGTTTTCTGTTCTCATCACATTTGTTGGGGAGTTCCAGTTCCTCCAAATCTTTAATAACACTTGTAAGTTCAGTCTTTTAACTCTAAACCATTTTACTGGATGTGTAGTGGTATTCAACTATGTGTATTGGGAGACTGCCTGGGAACACCAGGTGCTACAGGCTTGGGAAAAGGACCGGCAATCCACTCCCAGAAAACAAGGAGACATTGGAAATCCTATGAATAACAGATATACACTAACAATGGTGTTTTGCCTGTTGTACGTATGGTCGCTATGAGTCTGACACTGACTTGACGGCACCTAATGACAACAACAACAATCCCTAATGATGTTGATCAAATCTTAATATATTTATTTGTTTTTTAAACTTTTTATTAGTAATTTTTAGTGTGCAATAGGTCCATATAGGCATTTTGGGCTGGGATTTAGTTCAGTTGGTAGAACACTGCTCTGCAGTCTCTGAGGTCCTGGGTCTAGCACTGCAAAAATGGGAGAAGGCTATGGCAATTCACTCCTGAGGCAATCCTGAAATAATCAGTCATTGAAAACCCTATGAGGCTCGCTATGAGTCAGACACTACTCGATGGCACCTAACAACATATATGTATTTTGTTGTACATTGCTCATATTAACTTCCCCCTTACTCTCTCATGGCCTTCCTCCTCCACCCAGCCCTCCTCACCAATGGTCTCCTTTCAACTTACATGCCTTTATAATTATATCTATCTATATATGTGCATCCTGATTTTGCCATAAGGGCAACATACATGATATTTCTTTTTCTCCTATTGCCCTTTCTTCTTAACTCCTCCTGCTTTAGTCCATTATTTTTCCCTGTTTGAATCCTGTCTACTTTCATGATCTATATGTTTTCATAATGAATACATATTAAAGTCTAACATCCACATGTGAGAGAAAACATGTGATGTTTATCTTTTATGGTCTGGCTTAATTTGTTTATAATGATCATCTCTAGTTCCATCCATTTTCCAGCGAATGCCATGTGTTTGTCATTCTTTATAGCTGAATAAAACTCTGTGGTGTATGTATACCACAATTTCCTTATCCACACATCTGCTGATGGACACCTAGGTTGATTCCCTATATTGAAAATTGTGAATGTTGTTGTTGTTGTTAGGTGCCATCAAGTCAGGTCTGATTCATAGTGATCCTATGTACAGCAGAACAAAACATTCCCTGATTCTGTGCCAGGCACACAATCATATGTTTAAGCCCACTGTTGCAGACCCTGTGAATCCATGCTCCAATAAACATGGATGAGCAGGTAACTCTATGGTATATTGACTTATGTTCCTTTGTATATATACCCAGGAGTGGGATAGCTAGGTCATATGGCAGTTCTACTTTTAATTTTTTGAGGTACCACCATATTGAAATCTGTAGTGGCTGCACTAACCTGCACTCTCACCAGCAGTCTATAAGGGTTCCTTTCTCGTCACATCCTTGCCAGCATTTGTTGATTTTTTTTATTGATGGTACCCATTCTGACTGGAGTGAGATGGTATCTCAGTATAGTTTTGATTTGCATTTCCCTGATGGCCAAGAATATTGAACATTTTTTCATGATGGTTGGTTATTTTTTCCTTTGAGAGGTCTCTGTTCAGTTCCTTTGTCCATTGTTTGATTGGATATTTTGCTTTTCTGGTGTTTAATTTTTTGAGCTCTTTATATATAGTAAATATATATCCCTTGTATGATGTATAACTGGGAAAGATTTTCTCCCATTCTGTAGATTGTCTCTTCATTCATAATTATGTCCTTTGCTGTGCGAAAGCTCTTTAATTTCATGTAATCCCATTTGTCAATTCTTGCTATTGTTTCCTGTGCTTTTAGAGTCCTATTTAGAGAGTCCTTGCCTATGCTTATGTCTTAGAATGTTTTTTCTTAGCAGTTTCAAAATTTCAGGTTTTACATTAAGGTCTTTGATCCATTGTGAGCTGATTTTTGTACAAAGTGAGAGAGGTATATTGAATCTCAGTCTTCTGCATGAGGATATACAGTTCTCCCTGCACCACTTGTTGAAAGAGTTTCTTTTCTCCAACTTTTATTTTTGACACTTTTATCAAATAGTAGGTGGATGTAGTTGCATGGATTTATTTCTAGATCCTGTATTCTGTTCCATTCATATACATGTTTGTTTTTGTGTGAGTACCATGCAGTTTTTGATACTATAGCTGTGTGGAATAATTTGAAATTAGGAATTGTGATTCCCTCTGCATTGTTCTTTCCGCTCAGTATCACTTTGGTGATTCAGAGCTTTTGTGCTTCCATATTAATTTTTGGATTGTTTTCTCTATTTCTTTGAAGAACGTCATTGGTATTTTGATGGAGATTGCATTAATTCTGTAGATTGTTTTCAGTAATATAGCCATTTTTACAATACTAATTCTTCCAATCCATGAGCATGGGAGATATTCCCACCTTTTAGTGTCTTCTTCAATCTCTTTATTTAATATTTTAAAGTTTTCATTGTAAAGGTCTTTTACTTCCTTTGTTAGGTTTATTCCAAGGTATTTTATTTGTTTTGAAGCTATTGTGAGTTGGATTATTTTTCCTGGTTTCTTTCTCCACTCAACCGTAATTGGTATAAAGAAAAGCTACTGATTTTTGTGTTAATTTTATATGCTGACACTTTGCCAAAAGTGTTTATAGCTCTAAGAATTTTCCAAAAGTCTTTTGGGCCTTTTAAGTATAGAATCATGTAATCTGTAATTAGTGGTAATTTGACTTCTTCCTGTCTTATTTGGATCCCTTTTATTTCTTCTTCTTGTCTTATTGCTGTGGCTAATAGTTCAATAGGCTGTGGTTTAGTTCAGCTGGAAGAGCACTGTTCTGCACTTTCTGAGGACCCATGTTCAATCTTCAGTACTGCAAAACTGGGAGAAGGATGTGCCAATCCACTGCAGAGATAATCAGCCATTGAAACACCCTATGAGGGTTACTTTGAGTTGATCACAGCTTGATGGCACCTAACAACAATAGTTCAATTATTACATTGAATAGCAGTGAAGACAGTGGACACTGTTGTCTTCTTTCTGTTTTTAGGGGAAATGCTTTCAGTTTTCCCCATGTAGTATGCCTTTGGCAGTGGGTTTTTCAGATATTGCCTTTATTATTTTGTGGTATATTCCTTAAATTCCTACTTGCATACAGGCTTTCATCAGAAAAGGATGTTGGACTTTGTCAAAGGCCTTTTTGTATCTATTGTTAGGATCATGTGGTTGTGTTTCTGATTCTATTTGTATGTTTTATTATGTTTATTGTCTTTCATATCTTCAACCAGACTTGCATCAACTTCAAACCAAGTTGATCATAATGTATGATCTTTTTAATATGTTGTTTAAGGCAATTTCCAACTATTTTGTTAAGGATTTTAGCATCTAGTTTCATTAGGGATGTTGGTCTGTGGTTTTCCTTTTTTGATGTATCATTTTCTGGTTTTGCTATCAAGATAATACTTGCTTTATAGAATGAGTGTGGTACTGTTTCTTCTATTTGTATTTTGTGCAATAATTTGAGAAGCATTGGGTGTTAATTCTCCTTTAAAGGTTTCATAGAACTCAGCAGTGAATTCATATGGTTCTGGGCTTTTCTTTGTTGTGAGACTATATTACTGCTTTGATCTCACTGCTTGTTATATGTCTAAGTTGTTTATATCCTCTTTACTTAATTTCAGCAGGTCATCTTTTCTAGGAATTTGTCCATCTCATCAAAATTTTCTAGTTTGTTGGAATATAATTTTTCAAAGTATTCCCTAATGATTCTCTGGATTTCATTAGAATCTGTTGTAATGTTCACTTTTTCACCTCTAATTTTCTTGATTTGAGTCTTCTCTTTCCTTCCTTTGGTTAGTTTTGCTAAGGGTTAGTTTGCTAAGGGTTTGTTTATCTTTTCAAATTACCAGCTCTTTGTTTCATTAATTCATTTTATTGTTCTTTAGTCTCCATTTTATTAATTTCTGTTCTGATATTTATTTATTTATTTACTTTGGGTACTTGGGGTTGAACCCAG
>VMDO01002214.1:114459-175541 GCA_007922755.1 Pedetes capensis
TTTTTTTTTTTTTTTTTTTTTTTTTTTTTTTTTTTTTTTTTTTTTTTTTTTTTTTTTTTTTTTTTTTTTTTTTTTTTTTTTTTTTTTTTTTTTTTTTTTTTTTTTTTTTTTTTTTTTTTTTTTTTTTTTTTTTTTTTTTTTTGCTTTTTGAGACAGCGTCTCACTAAGTTATGCAGAATGCCTCTGGTCTCGAACTTGTGAACCTTCTGCCTCTGCCTCCCAAGCTGCTGGGATTACAAGTGTGCGCCACCACACCCAGCTGATTTTTATTATTCTTACCATCTACTAGTTTCGGGGTAGGCAGCTCTACCACTGTGGCATCTGATCCTGTCAGGTCTCGGAAGCTAAGCAGGTTCAGGCCTGGTTAGTCCTTGGATGGGAGACTTCCTGGGAGCACCAAGTGCTATAGGCTTAGGAGAAGGACCTGGCAACCCACTCCCAAAAAATAACCAGCCATTTAAAACACTATGAATAGCAGATTACCACTGTTGTACATAGGGTTGCTATGTGTCTGACACAAACTTGAGGGCACCTAACAGCAACAACAATAACACCACCACCAACAACAAAAGCACCTAGTTTGGTTTTTTTTTCCTAAGAGCTTGAGGTGCATAATTAAGTTATTTGTTTGAGCTTACTCTAATTTTTTAATGTAGGCACTTGTTGCTATAAATTTCCCTCTTAACACTGCCTTTGTTGTATCCGAGAAGTTCTGGTAGGTTATTTTTCCTTTTCATTTGATTGTAGGGATTTTTACAAATTCCTTTCTGATTTCTTCAATTAACTGTTGGTCATTTAAGAGTATATTGTTCATGTATTTCCATGTATTTTTTAATGCAAAAATATTTATTGCTTTGAAGTCCAAGCACTTCTTCATGCATGTACTTAATCCCTCTAACACAAGTACAGAAGCTTCCTTCATCATAAGGAAAGAAACACCTTTTCCTCACTTTCTGCTCTGCTTCAGGAATATTGGAGTGAATACAAGTTTTATTGCAAGTAGGGAAGAAGGAGCCTTGGCTGTATGCATGCTAGGCAAGTGCTCTACCACTGAGAAGAGCCCTCAGTCCCCTTTTTATCTTTTATTTTTAAACTTTGAGACAGACTCTTACTAAATTGTACAAGCTGGCTTCTTGCATCGGAGCTGTGACCTTTTCCCCCCTTTGTTGATAATTGTTGGTGGGGTGCAGAGTTATACAGCATTTTCTATTTCTAGTATGCAACTATTACATCACTTTTGGTTTTAATTTCATCAACTTACAAAGTTTATGGAAACTTTTGATTAATATGTAGTAAAACTTGTTTGCATTTATGCATTATATTCCCCTATTTTTCCCCTGTACTCATGAAATTACATCAGTTACACTGAGATTATCCTCTTCCCCTTTAACCTTTTACATCATTTCGCCTCCCCTTCTTAAGTTCCACAATCTTCACTTCCCTTTACTAGTCCCCTCCCTCCTTCTTTTCACTCTGCTTGTATTTTCTCTCCTTAGCTAAGTTTAATTGTTCATTTTTATATATCTACTTATGTATAGTTCTTTTCTTCCTTTAAGTAAGATTCAGCTCCCACATAAGAGTGAGAACTTATGGTATTTCTCCTTTTGAGCTTGTATTCATTAGCTTAAGATGATATTCTCTGATTCCATTCATTTTGTTACAAATGACATTATTTCATTCATTTTTATTGCTGAGTAATATTGCATTGTATATCTGTGCCACAACTTTTTAATCCATTCCTCTGTTGATGAACATCTTATGGTTTCATATCCTGGCAGTTGTGAAGAGTGCTGCATTAAATACAAGAACAAAACAAAAGCAAACAAGCAAAAAAAAAAAAAAAAAAAAAAAAAAAAAAAAAAAAAAAAAAAAAAAAAAAAAAAAAAAAAAAAAAAAAAAAAAAAAAAAAAAAAAAAAGAGACAGACACCAAGTTGCCTCCCAAGACTCCAGTTTCTCTGGGAGCTGAGGCAGGAGGATCTTGAGCCCTAGGCCAGAGGCAGCCTGTGTAATTCAATGTAATTCTGCCTACAACCAGACATAAAAAAAGACTGGGGATACTTCAACCATCCCACTGCAATTACTCCCCTCTCCCCACCACACACAGCAGGAAGGAAAAAAAGATTTAAAAAAACCACAAGCAAAAGACCCCAAAACAGATTAAAAATAAAAAAAGTACTGGAGGAGCTTCTTTCTGTGGCCTCTGATGTTGGAGTCTGTTAGGTAGAGGAGGTGGTCAGTTAAGGATGGAGTCTTGTTATCTGACCATGGCTCAGGGTCGACTTTTTCTGAAGTTCCCCTGAGGAGATGGAGTCCTCCAGTCACCCTAGTGGGTGGGGCTTCCTTCTGAGCAACTTTCCCAAGGCTCTTGCTGGTTGAACCTCCCAGTGTGTCAGTGTCCTATCTCTCAACTAACTGCAACTACTCTCTGCAAGTGTGTAGCACCTTGGGGCTGTGGCAGGCCACCCCCAGGCTTTCCACAGGCAGTAATTCTCTGTTTTCAGGCCCTCTGGGTAGCTCAGTCTCACACAGTAAGTTCCCTCTCATGACGGCACTGTTAAAAGCCCTCTAAGACATGAAGCATGGGAAAGAGAGTCACTTCTCCAGTGTTGAACCCCTCAGACAGGGAGAGCAGAGCCACTGTCTCAGCAAGTCCCTGGAAGAGTTCAAGGACTTCAGGGACTGTGGGCTTGTCCTGTGGGACTACAGTTCTGATGGCCAGGGGTGTCTATCTTACCTCTTCTGATGAGGGCTTCATTTTCCCTTCCCCACGGGAAGCCATGGCTGGAGATATGTCCTGATCTTGCCGTGTTAGCTCTTGCTGTTCAGCTCTGTTCTGCTCTCTGGGACCAACCAAGAGTTCCTTTGTGATTTCTATGCTTCTGCAGACCTTCTTTCTATGGAAAAGACTCCTTTTCTTCCTATTCTAACTCCTTTGTTTTACCATGTCACACACAGGCTGCCTTCAACCCACCATCTTAAACCAGAAGTCCCTAATATGTTTATTTGTAACCTGTGTACTTCTTGTGTAATATGTTGATTTGTCTCTCCACCTCCCCCATTTAAAAATATGTTATTTAGATGTTTATTATTGTGGTTGTTAGGTACCATGGAGCCAGCTTTGACTCATAGCAACCCTTTATACCACAGAACAAGTCACACCCTGACACTGTGCCATGGTTGGTACTAAGTCAGTACTTCTGTGCTATTCATAGGGTTTTCAAAGGTTGATTGTTCGGGGGATTGCTTTTGGAATGGATTACCATGTCCTTCTCCAATTTATGAAGTCCTAGGGGTAGAACATAAGGCCTCAGAGATTGTAAAGTAGAGCTCAACCAACTAAGCTAAACCTAGCCCTCTGTTATTATTGAGTTACATGAATTGTCCATGTATTATAGATATAAATCTTTATTCAGTATTTTTTCTGAGTACTTGGGGGCTGAACTCAGTCACTTGCACATATTTTGCAAGTGCTCTACCACTGATCTATACCCCAGACCCTTCTTAAAAGTTTTTGTCTTGAGACAGCATCTCACTAAGTTAAGCTGCCTCTGACCTCAAACTTGTGATCCTCCTGCCTCTGCTTCTTGAGTTACTGAGATTATAAGCATGTGCCACCTCAATGGGCTTAAATCTTTAGTTACATACATGAGATATTGTGGGGTCCACTGCCCCAGTGTCCATATCTCTTGGGGCCCAGATAGTGGAGCAGGAACCTAACATATGTTATTAACCTCTTTCCCTCCAAACAGGGAACCCATGGAGACTGGGCAAGTATGATCAATTGAGAGACACCTCGGGAGGTCTCTTAAACACACAGCTCTTTATCTTATAGCACTTAAAAGTACTGTACCTTTAAAGTATTGCACAGCTCTGAGGGTTAAGTGACATACAGCTCTATAGTTTCCCTCGAAGGTAGTCTGCTCCGGTTGGCCTCTGGCACTGGTCCAGTAGCTGTTCCCAGACTCTCTGCCATGGTCGCTCTTGGTGTTTGCTCCTCTCCTCAGTGGTCATCCTCTGGTGTCCCTCAAGGTCTTCTCCATTTGCAGTCTTCCATCTCTGTCCTAGTCGTGGTGGCAAGGCAAGAGAGAGATCGGAGAGAGAGCTCTCCTTTTATATCTCTTGGGACCAATCAAAATTCCTGGCTTTGTTTGGAAGTGGCCAATTGTAAGCCTGATAATTGATAGGTGGGTAGGAAGCAGGGAGCAACCAATCATAGGCCTCCCCTTAGTGGCCAATAGGGTGGTAGGATACGACCTCTCAGAGAGCAAGGGTCTAAAGCAGGGCACACCCCAGTTGTGCTGGGCAGGGGCCATTTTGGCCAGGCAGTCTCAGACCTTGTGGACTCAAGCTGGGTGTGCCACAGTGAGTCACACAGGGGTCCTGAATGCACCTCAGGCCTCAATATGGGCCAAATAAGTCTCAAGCCATTTCTCTTCCTCTTTGTGCCACATTTATCCCTACAAGGTATGCGTTTAAAAATATATATAATATGGTGAATGTGGTTGTCAAATGCCATCCAACAGAAAGACAGGGATCTTCAATATAGGAAGAGGCAAAATACATGTGGAAGCTTAGTAACACTGTGTGAAAAATTTCAACCATTTGGTACAGTCACTTGACCGTGAGCTATGGCTGAGAAAAGGTGTGTTTTAAAGTGGTCCTAAAGCATAGGTCACAAACAATGCTTCCGGTATGACAATTTCCCTTAAATAAATATTATGATGTTTCTTCACCCGCCTTGTTCACCAGATCTGGCAGTATGCATTTTCTGGCTCTTCCTCAAACTCAAAGTGACCAGGAAAGGTCAATATTTTGAATCGATTCAGGACATAGAAGCAGCCACCACGGTGCAGCCAAAGATTCTCACAAAAGAGGACCTGCAGAACTGTTTCAGAAAGGGGAAAGAATGATAGGGGGTGTGTTTGAAGCCAGGGGGAGAATTTTGAGGGAGATTAGCATCAGTATGGCCTTTACTGTAGTATTTTAAAAAATTAAACATTTGCTGTATTTTTGGATTACACCACGTATGTTTTACAAGTGCTTTTATCTGTCTATGTTTTGTCATTTTGTTCTTCTGGAAGTTTGTTTTGAAAGATAGAAATTTTAATTTGGATGTAGTCCCATTTACTACATTTTTTTTTAGCTTTCAGAATAATGACAAAATATATTTTTATTGTTTATTAAGACATCTCTACAAGACTAATACAACATCCAATTTCTGCATCATTATGGAAAAGACTATCTTTTCTTTACTGACTTGCCTTTGCTCTTTTGTGCAAAAATCAATGGACCATATACATATGGGCCTATTTCTGAATGCTCTGTCCTGTTCTATTGATGTATCTTTGTTCTATTTTTACACTAACACTATACTGACTTGAGACTGAGTTTTAAAATAAGGAGCTTTATAATAAATCTTAACATTACTTTGTTGAACTCTGAGGTTTTATTCTTTTTCAAAATTGTTTTGGCTAAGGTAGTCTTTGCATTTGCATGAAAATTTTAGAAATTCTCTCAATTTCTATAAAAAGATTTTAAAGGTTTTGATTGAGATAGTATCAAATCTATATATGAAATAAATGTGTCTAAAACTAGCTGTGTCTTCTAACTTGGGAACATTATATCGTTCTTCATTTATGTAGGTTTTTGATTTCTCTTAGCAATGTTTTACCATTTTTAGTACAGATGTCTTTCACATCTTTCGTGAATTTTCCCATTGTATTTCTTACATTTTGATGTTCTCCTAAATGGTACAATATTTACTTGCAATTACTATTATAGTCATAAAGTTGTTTCTTCTGTGTTCTTATATTCTTTAGCATTGACAAATTCATTAATTATGGCTGGACTTCGAGCAGGTTTTATGATATCATCTCTTTGGATAATGCTGTCATCTTTAAATTAAGATAATTTAACTTCCTTCCACTCTATATGCCTTTTATTTCTTTTACTTGCCATAATGCAGTAGTGTTACATCTTAGTTTTTGTACAGATAGTGATAGCAGATTTTAAAGGGAAAACGTTTAGTCTTTCAGTATTATGTATGATACTAGCTTTGTTTTTTGTTTATTTGATTTGTAGCTATAATTTGTCAGATTGAGAATATCCTAGTTTGCTGTAATTTACTGAGAGAAGTTCAAAGCTGTAAAATGTTTTTTTTCTGTATATATTGATATAGGTGTGTGTGTGTGTGTGTGTGTGTGTGTGTGTGTGTGTGTGTATTGTTGTTGTTGTTGTTGTTAGGTGTGACTAATTCATACAACAGAATAAAACACTACCAAACAGTGTGACATACCTGGCACAATGTCACTGCTTCTCTGGTATTCATAGGGTTTTCAATGGCTGATTGGTTTTTAGCAGTGGGCTGCTGTATCCTTCTCCCAAGCCCATTACACCTGGTGTTCCCAGGAGATCTCCCATGCGAGTACTAACCAGTTCCATTCCTGTTTAGCTTCGGAGATCAGAGGAGATCAGAGTCCAGGATGGTATGGTGCTCTCTCTCTTGCTCTCCTGTCTCTCTCTGTCTCTCTTCATATATACATAAATGTCTTTTTCATTTCCCTAATGTGATGATTTTCACCTGTAAAGATTTTTTTTTCCTGCACATGTTGGGCAAACACTTTACCACTGACCTATAGTCTTATAATTAATTTTTCATTTGACTATTTTTATTTTGTTTTTTGTAGGTGCTATTATACTATACATCTTAAATGACAGTTGGGAAACATTCCCTCTGCTTAAACTTTCTGGAAGATTTTATATAGAATTGGTGCTCTTTCTTTTAAAATGCTTTGCATATTTCAATAAAGACATGTAGGCCTCAAGATTTCTTTGTGGGAAGGATTTAAGTACAATTAGAATTTTTATACCAGGTGTAGGGTTTTTTGGGTTATTTAATTCTTAGGTGAAAGCTTTCAGCTTATGTCTTGAAAGCCATTTATCTGCTTGATTGCAGTTTGCATTATAGTTTGTTATTGTTAGGTGCCATTGTGTTAGGAAAGCTAGAATGATTGCACTTCTCTTATTCCTAATATTATTAATTTGTATGGTTTTTTTTGATAGAAATTTTCAATCTTATGAGGATGCACTTGGTTTCAGGGATTTTTCCCTATTTTTTTAACTTTCTATTTTATTAATATCTATTTGGATTCTTATTATTTCAACTGTTCTATTTACCCTGATTTTAATTTACTCCTTTTTTAATAAGTTTTTTTAAGAGAAAACTGAGTCCACTATTCAAGACTTTTCTTTTCTTATATAGATATTTGGTTACAGATATTTCATTTAATTCAGAATAATTTCTAATTTCCATTTAAATTTTTTCCTTGACCTTTGAGTTCTTAAGGAGTCTGTTATTTAATTTTCACATATTTAGGGATTCTCCATGTATTTGTAAAATAGATTTGTACTCTAAATATTTTTGATCATGGAACACACTCTACATGATTTGAATCCTATTAAAATTTTGATATTGCTTTGCATTTCAGAACATGGTCTAGCTCGGCAAGTGTATCATATGGTTTTGAAAAGAGCGTACATTTGGATATTGTTTTGTGGAGTATTCTATAAATATCAACGAGGCCAAGTTGTGAATAGTTTTATTCAGTTCTCCATTGTCTTTGTTATTTTATGCCTATTTGTTCTATTACCTACGGATAAAAGGATATTGAAATTCCTGAGAAAAAATTTCAGTGTATCTACTTCTCTTTGCATTTCTGTCATACTTTTCTTTGTGCATGCTGTAACAGTTTTATTTATATTATAGTCACATACAAAAATTCACCTTGTCATGTACAATTGAGAAGTTTGGATATATATTTAGATAATTGTATAGTCATCAGTACTGTCTAATTTTATCATTTTCATTACCCCCAAAAGAAAATCTGTGCAATTAGAAGTCACTCATAATTTTCCCATATCCTCATTCACTAACCTATTATCTGTCTGTAGGGCATGCCTTCTTTTGACAGTGATGTGAATATGATCAAGCAACATGTGGTTCCAGTGGCCAAAGAGTTAGTTTAATCTTTGTCACTCCATCTTGGCTGGAAGTGAAAGTATCAAAGTAAAATTATAATTTAATATATTTAACTAATCTTAGAAACTTGGAAAATTTATATCAGGATCTATCTATCTAAGCACACATAACATACCCATGTTATGTTTTTGGTTGCAAAGATTACAGTTTTAAAATTATTTGAAAATCGGCAAATGCAAGCAAAAAACTTTAAATTTACCATGAACAGTAAATAGAATTTTATATGTATCTGGCAACAAAATTATTTCATTAAAATTTAAAAAATATATTGATGAATAGTTAGCCTCAAGCACATTAAAACAGGGAATCAGAAGTCCTCAAGTTTGAAAAGACAACCTCTTCAAAAAATTGTGCAGGGAAAATTGGATATCTCCATGTTGAAGAATGAAACTACTTCACTCTTTTTCACCTTGTACAAAAAGCAATTCAAAATCAATCAAATACTCAATGTAAGACCTGAAATTTCCAGGCTACCAAAGGAAACCATGAAAAAAACATTTTAAGTTATAAGAACACTCAAGAACTTTCTAAAAAGGACTCCAGTAATCCAGGAAATAATAGCAAGAAATGACAAATCAGTGAATTTAAAAAGTTTCTGTGCAACAAAGGAAACAATAAAGTGAAGAAATGCCCTACAGCATGGGAGAATATCTTTGCCAGCTCTTTGTCTGATGGGGGAATAATATCAAGAATATATAAAGAACTCAAAAAAGTAAACATGCACATACACAAAATCCGATCAGTAAATGGAAAAATGAACAGTTATTTTTCAAGAGATGAAGTACAAATGGCTAATAAATACATGAAAAACTCTTCAACATTCTTAGCCACAAGAGAAAGGCAAATCAAAACTACATTTAGAATCAATCTCACCCCAGTCAGAATGGCTTGCATGTAGAAAACAAACAATAACAAATTCTAGTTGAGAATGTGTGTGGGCTGGTAGGAGAATGAACACTTATACACTGTAAGAATGTAAATTTGTGCAACCACTATGGATATCAGTGTGGAGGTTCCTCAAAAAGCTACAAATAGAGTTACCATATGATTCATCTACACAATTCCTGGTTTTATACCTGAAGAAATCTAGGTCATCATACAAGAAAGATACTTGCACATCCACGTAGATCACAGCTCTCTTCCGAATGGCCAAGTTACATAACCAGTCTAGGTGCCTATCAATTGGTGAATGGATAAAGGAAGTGTGGCATATATATACAATTAAGTTTTATTCAACCACAAAGAAGAGTGACATTATGTCACTTGCATGAAAATAGATGGGACTGGAGATCATCATGCTATGCAAAATAAGTCAGACTCAGAAAGTCAAATATCACGTTTTCTGTCATAGGCAGAATGTAGATTAAAAAGTAAAAAAGACATGAAAGTAGATTGGAGGCTATTTGAGAGGAGGAAGGGGACCAGTGGTAGGGAGGAGAGGGATAAGGAAGGATAATGGGGTGTGAATATGATCAAAATGCATGATATACATTCATGAAAATGTCATAATGAAATTTATTATTTTGTGCAATGAACATATGCTAAGAAATGGAGTTCTTTGTACTGAACTTGCAAAATAAAAAGTGCTAAGATTCACTGTCTGTATTCAAATGTCCTTAAGAGAAAAACATTAAGCTTCCTTTTAGTTTTTTTTTTTCTTTCAGCCAGATGTTTTAGCATTATACAACCATAGCTCTAGACTGATGAAAATTATGGGGGAAGATTTACTGTTCTATAATGTTGAACATAAGGACTCTTGCTTTAGAATAATCTGTCAAAAACAATTGTGGAAAAGGACAAACTGATAAAAATATTTGCCAAAACTACAATAGAAATTTTGTATAAGAGAGTATATAAGTAAGTACATCTTTGGGTAAAACACTTAGCTTCATTATCAAACGTGCAAAAAGACTGCTAATACACTTCTCCATTCATTTATACTTAATCTTTTATTATATTTCTATATATTATTGTCAGGGGTCAGCATCAGCCTGGCTAAGGTCTCTGGGTCTTGCCTCAACACCACTGATGATTGGGGACCCTCGGGTTTAGGGTAAGAGCTGGCTGGTGGTACCAAAAGAAAGGCTTCAGGAGGCCTTCTTATAACAAAATGAATACAATGGTTTATTCAGCTGCTCCGGAAAAGGAGAGGGAAGGAATTAAATAGCTAGGTGGAGTGTCACAGCTCCCAAGCCAGCAGGATGCTGCAGCTACAGCAGTATTACAGCTCTAAGGAAAAGTGCCGAACAGGTCTGATGTTCTCGTTGGTAACGCTGATGGTCCGCTGATGTTGCCTCTCACAGCAGCTCGCCTTCTCTATTCTCCTCCTCCCCAGGCGATGGGAAGAACTGGAGAGCAAGGATCAGGTCTTGCTTGAAGCTTTCGGCTCTTTGGGACCCCTGGTCTTGATTGAAGGCTTGCTTGGAAATCAGCTTGATTGAAGGTCTGTCACAGGAATAGGGTGCTCTGGTTCAAGGTGATGGGGTCTGGATAACAGGTGGAGACAAGAGGGGTGGCCAGTGGTCTGTTTATATACCTTTGGGAGAGGGGGTGTGTACTGGGAGATAGCCAATCAGGGTGCACTCACTGACAGGTATGACAGTTTACCTGCCAGGTGGGGCAGTTATTCAAAAGAGGGTTTGGAAAAATGTAGGTCTCATTGGAAGATAAGCTGTGGGGTAGGCCAATCAAGGGTGTCTCCTTACTGACCTATCAGGGAGCTCCTGGTGGCCAATCAAGGTGGAAATGATCACATCAGAGCCTGGCTGGTCGTTGGCCATCTTTGGTGACATGATAGGAGAGGTAGGAGTGAAGAACCAGGATGTAGGCCAAGGGTCACTGGCCCTGGAGGATAGATGTCAGTCCTGTAGGCTGCCCAGATGGACCCTGACCATTGGGACCTCTCTAGGAATCACGAACATATATATTTTTATTTTTGATCTATTTTTCTTATATAAATTTTACAATATAAATTTTGTTTAGTTATTTTAAGTAATATGAATCAAAACCTTTCCTTTATAAAAATTGAGTATAGTATTCGAAACAATCCAGAATCTGTCATTTTATAGTCTAGATATAAACTAAATTTAACATTTATTAAATTTCAAAAAAGAAATTAAGAAAATAAGAATAGAAAGAATTAAGAGAATCCATTTGTAATTTCAATTAAAATATTCTATATGTTCCTTGGGGGTATTACGTTTATGGGTGATTATGTGATATGTTGATGACAAAAGCTTTTTTCAAATCGTTTTTCAGTCTATATTTTATTTTTAATATAATTTAAACCATATACTGATCTAAACTCTCCCTCACATGTTTTAATTGCATTATTCTCAAAGAACAATATTTTAAAATAATCTATAATGGTTTCCTTCCTTCCTTCCTTCTTTCATTCTTTCCTTCTTTCCTCTTTTTTGTGGTCCTTGGAATTTGAATCCAGAGCATCACACATACTTTGCCCACGCTCTACCACTGGGGCACACTCCAAGCTTACTTTTTATTTTTTATTTTGAGTCAGGGCCTCACTAAATTATTCAGGCTGCCTCTGGCATCAAACTCACAATCCTCCTGCATCCTCCTCCTAAGGTACTGGGATTATAGGAGTGAGTCACTGTGCCTGACTCTTTCTGTGGGTTTTTTTGTGTGTATGTGTGTGGTACTGGGGAATTGAACCTGGGGTCTCATGCATTCTTTTTGCAAGGACTCAACCCTTGAGCTGCACCCCCAGCCCATTTGTTACTTTGTATTTTGAGATAGGGTCTCACTAAGTTATGCAGGCTGCCTTTGGCCATGAACTTGTGATCCTCCTGCCTCCCCCTCTGGAGTTTCTGGGATTACAGGCGTGCGCCCCTGTACCTGACTCCCTTCTGTGTTTTTTATTTGCATTTTCCTAATAACTTGTTAGGTGCCAACGACTCAGGTCTGACTCATAGAGACCCTCATAGAGTTTTCATTGGCTAATAGTTCCAAGATTGCTTCAAGAGTGAATTGCCACATCCTTCTCTCTCTCTCTCTCTCTTTTTTTTGTGGTGCTGGGGATTGAACCTGGCTCCTCAGAGAGTGTAGAGCAGCACTCTGCCAACTGAGCTAAACCCCAGCCCACTCCCTAGTGACTATCATATTAAACAACAGCATCTTTTCTTATTTGCAAGCCATTTATCTTATTTGCTGACGTTTTTGTACAAATCTTTTGGTAACATTTTAAATAGATTTGTTTGCCTCATTGGTTTTATTTTTATTGGAAATTTGTAGTGCACAACTTAATGTGTTTCATTCTGATACGCATTTCATTTTGACATTTCCATATATGCATTTTGTTGTACATTGCACTGATAAGTTTCCCCTTACCCTCTTGCTCTCTTCCTCACCTGTCCCTGCCCAACCACCAAAGACATCTCTTCCATTTGCTTGTCATTTTTTTTTTTTTTGGCAGTACTGGGGGTTGAACACAGGGCCTTGCTCCTGCATGCTTTGCAAGTGGTGGACCACTGAGCTGAACCCTCAGCCCACTTTTTTACTTTTTGAGACAGGGTTTTGCTAAGTTATACAGATTGCCTCTGGTCTTGAACTTGTGATCCTCCTGCCTCCGCCTCCCCAGCTGATGAGATTACAGGCATGCACCACCACACCCTGCTTGCTTGTCTTTTTCTGGTAATATTTTTCTATGTATCCTTGGATTCCAATTGTGTTTAAGATTGAAGCTTTTCCTGTAGTTAACTATCTTTTTACATTTTCAGTACTATTACATGAATTTTCTAGCCCACCTGTATTATTACCATTCTTTGGTATTATTGGTGTTATTATAATTATTTCCAGAACTATTAAAGTTGGGCTATTCACACTGAGGTTGCCCTCTCCCCCATTCCTCACCCCTCCTTGTTGCTCTTCTCCCCCCTTTCCTCTCCCAGGACTTCTTCCATCATACCACAGAGACACCTGCATCACCATGTTCAATGCAGCACTTTTCACAATAGCAAGGATATGGAATCAACCAAAGTGCCCATCAACAGAAGAATGGATAAAAAAACTATGGTACGTATACACAATGGAATACTACTTAGCAGTAAAAAAAAAAAATGAAATAGTGCCATTTGCAGCAAAGTGGATGGAATTGGAGAAAATTATTTTAAGTGAACAAACACAAGCCCAAAATGAGAAACACCACATTTTCACTCATATGTAGGAGCTGAATCAAAAATTAAAAGAAGGAAAAAATCCTATGTGGAGGTCAGAACATAATAAAAAACTAAAGTCGACTTAATGGAGAAGGGACGATCTGGGGAGTGCAAAAGGAGGGAGCGATCTAGCCTCATTGGGTTTTAAGAGTTCTTTATATATTCTAGATATGAGTTCTTATTAGCTGAGTGTTTTGCAGACAGAGGTGGTGGCCATTTGAAATTTGAGTCTGTTTTCTACCATTTTTGAGGCTAAACCAATCTAGGGTAGATACTGTGCCAATTTGTCTTTACTATAAGAACTTTTCTTCTTTGAATACCTGAAGCCTCTGCTGGCCATACTTAGTCTTGTGGCCTGTAAACTGGTAAGGTACTCACAAGTCCCGGAGAATCTTCAGTTTGTACTGCTAGGGGGTGGCTAATACTCATAATAAAGGTTATCTCCAGAATGCATAGCAGGGGTGTGAGAAGCAAACGGGGGCCTTCTTCCTTCCATTTTGCTCTTCTTTGAAATGGTCCTACCACCTCCTTTCTGATTTCTGTGCTCTTCTGTTCTTTCTCTCTTTGGAAGAGAGTCTATCCTTCCTTATCCTGACCCTTTTACTTCCTCATCACACAGAAGCAACTTTTAATTTGTCCTCTTACCACAGACAAAGGTTCATTTTCTTAACAGTGCTTTATAGGGGATGGTCAGACACACCTTTGTCTTCGATGTGATATCTTTACTTTCCAACACTTTAAAGAAGTCTTCTGCAAAAGCTTTTTCTAATGCAATGCTTCTTTTTATTTCTTCATTGATGCTTCCAGGATGTTGATTGTAGAACCAAGTAAAGCAAAATCATGGACATCCTAAATCTTTTCTCCATTTATTATGACATTGCTTAATAACTCAGTTGTAAGAATTTTTGTTTTCTTGATGTTGAGGTACAATCCATACTGAAGGCTGTGTTCTTTGAGCTTGATCAGTAAATGTTCAAATCCTCTTCACTTTGTATCATCTGCATAATGCAGGTTGTTAATGAGTTCCTGCAATCCAGATGCTATGTTCTCCATAAAGTCCAGCTTCTTGGATTATCTGTTTAGGACATAAGTACAGTGAAAGGATATATCCTTGACGCACAAATTTCCGGACTGTAAACCAGGCAATATTTCCTTGTTAACTTCAAATGACTACTTCCTGGTCCATATAAAGATTCCTCATAAATACAATTAATTGCTCTGGTATTCCTATTCTTTGAAGTGTTATCCATAACTTGTTGTGATTCACACAGTCAAATGCCTTTGCATAGTCAATAAAACATAGATAGACATTTTTCTGGTATTCTCTGCTTTCAGCTAATATCCATCTGACATTAGCAATGATGTCCCTGGTTCCATGCCCTCTTCTTAATCTGGCTTGACTTTCTGGCAGTTAACAACAACAAATAGAGAGCAGACCTTATTATTTGTTGATGATATCCAATCAATCTTTTTTCTTTTATGTTTCACATCTTTTGTTTCTAGTTAAGAAGTCTTTGCTTTGTACAAGGCCCAAAGTACTTTTTTTCATATATTTTTCCCTAGAAGTTTTACAGTTTCAACTACAATGTTTAGATTTGCCTGCACCCTTACCACTGTGATGTCCAATCCCATCAGATCTTGGAAGCTAAACAGGGTCGAGCCGGGTTAGTATTTGGACAGGAGATCACCTGGGAATGCCAGGAGCTGTAGACTTGGGAGAAGGAGATGGCAACCCACTCCCAAAAAACAATAAGCCATTGAAAACCCTATAAAGAGCACAGAAGCACTAACAGTATATTTTATCTTTTGTACATAGGGTTGCTATGAATTGAACACCAACTTGATGGCACCTAACAACAACATATTTAGATCTAGGATCCATATTAAGTTAATTGATATGTGGTTTGAGATAAGGAGTTTAAAAAATATCGTTCTAGCAGCATATAATGAAAAATTGATTCTTTCCCATTGAATTACTGTTGTATCTTTGTCAAAAATCAATTGCATATTCATTTGTAGTTTTATTTCTCAATTTCTGTTCCTTTCATTCATCTATATACTTGCCCTTATGCCCAAATCATACAATATTGATTTCTTTAATCTTGGTGTCTGGAAATATGAGTTGTCCAAACTTTCTCTTCTTTTCCAAAATTGTTTTGGCAATTTTCGGGTTATGTGTTTCCATAAAAATTCAGAATAAACATACCAATCTCTGCTACCCCCCCCCATGGAATTTTCAATGAGGTTCCACACTTACTAGAATGTAGACTACCAAGTGCTGCTGAGTGTCTGGGAATGACTGGGGCTTCATGAATTGCAGATAAGAATACAAAATGGTACAGCAACATTGGGAAACAATTTGACAGTCTCTTACAATGTTAAATGTATACATGATGCAGCAATCTCTCTCCTTGTTAATTATAACCAAAGATAAATTTGAAATGTTTATAGTCAAATAAAAACCTAGAAACAATCCAAAAACACTTCAGCTGGTGAGAAGATAAATGATTTATGGTGCATCCAGTTGAGAGAGTAATACTCAGCAACATAAAGGAAGCAACTATGATGTAAGCAACAATGGGGTGGATCTCAAAAGCAATATGCTGGTGGGAATAAATTGGTCATGAAGGATTGCATGTGGAAATTTTTCATTTACATGGCTTTGTAGAAAAGACAAAACTACAGGGAACATAAATTCAAAAGACCAATGGCTGGGGTGGGGACAGAATATTGTTTGCAAAGGAGCAAATAATACTTTATTTGGATTCTGTTTCTGTAAGGAAGAAAAATAGCTAAGGCTGGAGGTTCATTTAGCTCACATTTCCAGGGGTCCAAGATCAAGGTGCCAACTTTTGCTCAGCTACGGTGATAGCCACATAGTGGATAGCATCACAATGGTGAGAGCATATGTGGAACAGATTACATGGCAAGAAATAAAGCCAGAGACCAGAGAAGAGCCATTCTTGCTCATTTCATAACAACCTCTTTTATGGAGAACTAACTCGTGTACCAGGATAATTATATCATTCCTTTCCAGAGGTCATGACCTAAACACCTTTCACTAGATTCCACTTCAAAAGAGTTCCATAAACTCTGAACACTACCCCAGTGGTGACCAAGCTTCCAGCATATGAACTCTTCTGGGGACAGACTCAAATTATACTTAAATCTTAGCAAGCTGACAAAAGTGATTTATATATTGATTGCTACATTGGTTATACAACTGGATATATTTGTCAAAACTCTCCAAATTTTGTAATTCAAACAAGTGAATTTTATTCCATGGGTCAATACCCATAAGAACATGACAAAATAAAACAGATATAACTATTTCTTAAGGAAATATTACTTATGTAATTTATTCTATTACATTATTACATAACTTAATGCTATTCCTAGCATTTATTACACAATTTATTCTTGTTGCTGTTGTTGTTGTGTGCCATTGAGTCGTGTCTGACTTATAGCAATCCTTATAGGGTTTTCAATGCCTGATTGTTTTGGGATTGCTTCAGGAGTGGGTTGGCATGTCCTTCTCCAGTTTTTGTGGTGCTGGGAATCGAACTCAGGACCTCAGAGACTGCAGAACAGCACTCTACCAATTGAGCTAAATCCCAGCCCCACAATTTATTCTAGACTTTTTTATTCTAATGGTGACCTAAACTACAATGTTGGGGCTTCCTCCTCAACATAGGAGTGAAGAAAGACCTGTTATTGGAAGCATGGTTAACTCTTCTTTTTCCATATTTTTCTTTTGCCAAAAGTAGATGCATATTCTTATATTCAAATATCTCACATATATTATGTATGATGTAAGGAGATTTAAATAGTATCTTGCTTCTATAAATAATTTTAAAAATATTTAATATAATTCCTTACATTTCTGATCAACTGCAGTTAATTTTAAAAGAAAGAACATTGAAAATAACTATGAGATGGATTTTCAATGTTCACTTAAAGTATCCTCCATAGATTCTTTGGTTTGCATTTAATTTGATAGCTGTTACATAATTTATTCACAATGAAAATCTTGTATATTTAGTTAGTAATCCTTTTGAACACATTCATAAGTATATAAGAAAAATGACCTTTGCAAAACAAACTATTTGTCCTCAAAAGCTTTTGATCGAATGGTATACTGCAGCTATAAAAGCTGCCATTTAAACATCTTACCGAAAAAGGTCAAGTACTCATCATAATTCCTGTGAATGATGGGGAGTAAAACAACATTTCTCTTGCCTAGTTGACAAATTTTTCCTTTTATAGAGGACTGTACAAAAATGATTTAGTTCCATTTGTGTTTTGTGATGATTTACTTATTTCCTTTCTTTTCTTTTCTTTTTTAAAGTCATAGTCTATAATCATTTACCAAGTAGTTCTCTGTGGATGCAAAATCCAGATGGCCTGGCAGATGGTGCCTTGGAAGACTGGCTGAAATGTCCCAGACACATCCATCACCTAAATATTCCATAGGAAATTTGAATAAAATGAAAGATCTGAAGTTCTATGGCCTGTGCAAGGTAGTCAGCTATAAAGTTCATGTAAAATCACATAGTGATTAAGACTTTCTAAAGAAACCTTATTATATTGTACTCTTTATGCATTATTTAATCATTTGATGTCTTAAAAAATCCACCAAACTGTGACAATAGAAAAATGAACTCCTTTCCTAATTTTTTGTACTTTTTGTTTTACCTCATTTATAGAAGCTGGACTTAGAAATGAAGGAAATTCTTGCAAATCAATTCAAGGACTTGGATTTGTTCTTTTCTGAAGCATAAACAGGGAAATCCCTTCCTTGTCAGTCAGTTTGCCATATTGTGGGGGTTTGCATGTTGCTGTGATGCTGAAAGTGATATCTCCAGTAATTTCAGATACTGGCAGGGCCACCCGTAGTGGACAGGTTTCATCTGGGGTTCCAGACTAAGACACACTAGGGAGAAAGACCTGGCAGCGCACTCTCAAAATGATTACCTATTGAAAACTTAAAGAAAAATGGGATTGCATTCATCATCAAAGGAGACATCTGAAGATGTCCTGAAGTACAGTGCTGTCAGTGATAGACTAATATCCATATACCTACAAGGAAGGCCACTTAATATGATTATTATTCAAATGTACACACCCACTACTAAGGCCATAAATGAAGAAAGGGAATATTTTCACCAGCTTCTGCAGTATGAAATTGATAGAACATGCAATCAGGATACACTGGTAATTACTGGTGACAGGAATGCAAAAGTTGGAAACAAAAAAGACTTGGTATGGCCTTGGTGACAGAAATGATACTGGAGATTGCAAGATAAAATTTTGTCAGACCAGCAACCTCTTCATTGTAAATACATTTTTTCACCAACATAAAAGGTGACTATACACATCGAATTCACTAAGAACTAAATTGACTACATTTGTGGAAAGAGACAATGGAAAAACTCAATATCAAAACTAAGAACAAGGGAAAGTACTAATTGTGTATCAGACCATCAGCTTCTCATATGCAGGTTCAACAGGTTCAAACTGAAAATGAATAAAATTAAAACAAGTGTGGAAGAGCCAAAGTATGACCCTGAGTATATCCCACCTGAGTTCAAAGACCACTTGAAGAACAGATTTGATGCATTTGATGATCTAAGGACATGACATCCAAACATCATTCATGAAGAAAACAAAAAATCGTTAAAAAGACAGGAAAAAAAGAAAAGACTGAATTGCATGTCAATAGAGACTCTGAGACTTGCCCTTGAATATTGGAGAGTTAAAGTGAAAGGAAGATATGATGAAGATAAAGAAGTAAACAGAAGATTTCAAAGGGCAGCTCAAGAAGAAAAATAAAATATTATAATGACATGTGCAATGAACTGGAGATAGAAAACCAAAAGGGAAAAACACACTCAATTGTTGTCAACCTTAAAGAATTGGAGAAAAAAATTAAAGCCTCGAGTCACAATAGTGAATGATTCCATAGGGCAAATATTAAAAGGTGCAGGAAACATCAAAAGAAGATGGAAGGAATACACAGAGTCATTACACCAAAAAGAATTGGTGGATGACCAACCATTCAAGAGGATGCATATGACCAGGAACTAGTAGTACTGAAGGAAGAAGTTGAAGCTGCCTTGAATGAATAGGTGAAACACAAGGTTCCAGGAATTGATGGAATACCAATTGAGATGCTTCAACAAACAGATGCAGCACTGGAGGTGCTAACTTGTTTATGCCAGGAGATTTGGAAAACTGCTACCTGGCCACCTGACTGGAAGAGATCCATATTTGTGCCTATTTACAAGAAAGGGGATGCAATTGAATATGGAAATTATGAAATGATATCATAATATCTCACACAAGTAAAATTTTGCTAAATATCATTCAAAAGCAACTGCAGCAGTACATAGACAGGGAAGTTCTGGCAAATCATGCTGAACTCAGAAGAAAGCATGGAACCAAGAACATCATTGCTGTTGTCAGATGGATATTGACTGAAAGCAGAGAATACCAAAAAATGTCGATCTATGTTTTATCACCTATGCAAAAGTATTTGACTGAGTGGATCATAACAAATCATGGATAACATTGAGAAGAATGGGAGTACCAGAACGCTTACTTGTACTAATAAGGAATCTGTACATGGATCAGAAGGTTGTCATTCAAAGAGAACAAGGAAACACTGCCTAGTTGCAAGTCAGGAAAGTAGTGTGTGAGGGCTATATCCTTTCCTTGTACCTTTTCATTCTCTATGCTGAGAAAATAATCCAAGAGAAGTTGGACTTTATGTAGGCATCAGGATTGGAGGATTATTCATTAACAAACTGGATTATGCAGATAACACAACTTTGCTTGCTGAAAATGAAGAGGATCTGAAGCATTTACTGATGAAGACTAAACAACACAGCTTTCAATATGAATTGCACCTCAACAGAACAAACAGAAAACAGAAATCCTTACGACTGACTCATTAAGTGACATCATGGTAAATGGAGAAATGATTGAGGTTGTTCATGATTTTGCTTTACTTGGTTCTACAATCCACATCCATGGGAAGTATCAGGGAAGAAATCAAAAGACACATTGCACTGGGAAAAGCTGTTGCAAAAGACCTCTTTAAAGTAAAAATGTCACTTTACTTTTTGAAAAGTAAAGATGTCACATTGAAGGTGAAGGTAGGCTTGACTTGTACCATGGTATTTTCAGTTGCATCATATACCTGTAAAAGATGAATATTGAATGAGGGACCCATGAGAAGAGTTGATGCTTTTGAATGATCGTATTTGGAGATGGATATTGAATATACCATGAACTTCCAGAAGAGCTAATGGATCTGTCCTAGAAGAAGTGCAACCAGAGTGCTCTTTGGAAGTAAGGATGGCTAGACTCCATCTGATGTACTCTAGACATGTTGTCAAGAGGAATCCATCCCTGGAAAAGGACATCATGTTAGGGAGAGTGGTGGGTCAGAGAAAAGAACGAAGACCTTCAAGTAGATGTATTGACACATTGGTTGCAACAATGGCTTAAACATAAAAATGATCGTGTGCCTGGCACAATGTTGGGAACTGTTTTGCTCTGTTGTACATAGAGTTGCTATGAGTGGGACCCTACTTGACAGCACTTAACATCAACAACCACAATAAACAGAAATACTTTTTTTTTTTCATGTGGTAAGGAGTAATCAGACATGTCAATTTATAATGCCTTTCTTTATTGTATCTGAGTAGTTTTTCTCAAATATTCATAAAACAGTGACCTACTCAGTCCTATCACTTACTAAATAGCAACTATATTTTCATATTAAAAGATAATATAAGCAAACCTAATCTGAGGACTGGCTCGCTACTGTGTTGTTGGTCATAGGTACTGTCAAGTTTTGTCCAAAACAATTAGTCATTGAAAACCCTATGAAAAACAGAGGCACACTGTCAGATATAGTGCCAAAAAATGAGCCTCCCGGGTTAGAAGTCACTCAAAAGCTGACTGGGGGAGAGTTGCCTTCTCAAAGTAGAGTCTACCTTAATGACAGGAATGGAGTAAAGCTCCAGGGACCTCCTTTTGCTGATGTGACATGACTCAATATGAGAAGGAACAACTTTAAACATCCATTAATAATTGAAACATGGAATGTACATAGTATGAATCTAGGAAAATTAGAAATCATCGAAAGGGAAATAGAGACCTGACTCAATGACACCTAACAACAACAACAAATTAAAGATAAATTATTGATACTGTATTTTCACATAATATATGCTTTATAAATATTTTTTTCATTTTCTTATTATTTCATATAATTATTATTTTCATATATGTTAAAACTTAGGCTGATAAAAGAGAACATCTAAGGATTTCAGTAGTCCCATGAGACATACCAACATAAATTTAGAGTTACGCTTAAAACAAATGAAAACATTTCCTAAAAATCAGTTGTGAACATCATGTTAGCTATATCCAAAAATAGCAAGCCCTCACATCACTCTATTTTTATATCCAAGTAAGATATTTTGGAAAAAGTGAATGGTTAAAAATAACATGTTATATGTGATATCTATGAATGGAGTGGGGATTATTTAAGGTTATTTATAAGTAAACACATGGTAGTTTTATCTTTTTTTATTTTATTTTCTTGATACTGGTGGCTGAACCAAGGGCCTCACATATGCTTTGCGAGTGCTCTGCCACCAAGCTGCACTCCAGCACTTTTTTTTTTTTAATTTTTAAAATTGAGACAGGGTCTTGCTAAATTACACCGGCTATCTCTGGCCTCGAACATACAATCCTCCTTCCTCTGCCTCCTGAGTAACTGGGACTACAGGTGTGTGCAACCATGCCTGGAGGCTGATAGCTTTATCTTTAAACAAGATATTGAAGATCATGGAAAATTTGGCTCTATGTCATTTGGGAGATTCCTGGTTTGATTCACATACCTTATTTTCTAGCCCAATGTGTCTGAAATATGAAACTCCTAGTGGTATAGAAGATACTTTTCAGCAGCTTGCTGCATTGTAGAGGGGTATGCAAGAGAGAAAGTTTAGTTCTAAGCAGGTGGACTAGCAAGAAACAGCATTTGACCTGGAATATAATTTCAAATGTACCCTGACAATTTATATAAAAGAAGTGGGGTGGGAAGCGAGGGAAGGGCATGGCAGGGTAAAAAAGTCTTTTTGGAATTATTCTATTCCATCAAGGCCAGGGGTTAAAACTGTATTTTATTTATGTTTGTTTTTTTTTATTCAGTACTGGGCTTTGAACCCCGGGCCTTGCACTTTTATGCTTTGCAAGTGTTGACCTACTGAGCTCCACCCCAGCCCATTTTTTTACTTTTTGAGAGAGAGTCTTGCTAAATCATGCAGACTGCCTCTAGTCTCAAATTTGTAATCCTCCTGCCTCTGCCTCCCGAGTTGCTGGGATTACAGGTGTGCGACACCGCGCCCAGTTTACCTTTATGTTTCTATGTACTTTTCTGTTTATGTGGAGAGATATTGTTATTTTGTTCATCTTAAATATTTTAAAAATTGAAGAGCAACATAGAATATGTTGTACAATGTGAACAAAAATTGTAACAGATAAGTCAGAAATGTGGGGGTGGCATAAGTGAAGTTGGGGGATCAGTGTTCTGGCAAAAGAATGCTTTTCCCGTCACTGGACTCTGGTGCTCACCTCTTCAGGCTCAAGCCTCTCCCATTTCCAGAAGATGAATGAGCTTGGCTTCTCTGCTTAATAAACTTCTTTCTGGTCCATCTTGAAATGTCTTAAGAGTCTTTTCTGAAGACCTTTTCTAGCCTACATAGGCTGGTTTAGTAGCTTCCTTATTGATATATTCCCCCACCCCTTTATAGAGTCATTTTACTGTAAAGACAACCGAGCAAAAAAAGTGTTAAAAATATGAACTTTCTCCCCCATTTTTACTATCTTGGTGAAACTATTTCAAGTTTCACATTTCTTGCAATACAGCTCCATGATCTGAACCAGGCCTGTAGCCATAGCACTGTGGCTTCCAATCCTGTCACATCTCAGAAGCTAAGCAGGGTTGGGTCTGGTTAGTACTTGGATGGGAGACCGCCTGGGAACACCAATGCTGTAGGCTTGGGAGAAGGACCTGGCAACCCACTCCCAAAAATCAATCTGCCATTGAAACCCCTATGAATAGCTGTTGTTGTTGTTAGATGCCATCGAGTCGGTATCCGACTCATAGCGACCCTCTGTACAACAGGGGAAACACTATTGTCAGTGCTTTTCTGCTGTTCATAGGGTTTTCAATGGCAAATTGATTTTTTTGGGAGGGGGTTGTCAGGTCCTTCTCCCAAGCCTACAGCACCTGGTGTTCCCAGGCGGTCTCCCATCCAGGTACTAACCAGGCCTGACCCTGCTTAGCTTCCGAGATGTGATGGGATTGGATGCCACAGGGCTACGGCTGCAGGCTCTATGAATAGCAGAGAAGCACTTATAATAGTGTTTTGCCTGTTGTACATAGGGTCACTATTAAGTTGGATACTGACTTGATGGCACCTAAAAACAACAAGAACAACATCTGAATCTACTTGTGTTGTGTTAGAGATCTGTCTTCTGCCACTCCTATGAAAATGTGACTTCTCATAGTCCAGTGTTATCAACTGGTCCATATTTGCTCAATGCCTCCAATGTCCGGAATCCATAACCACCTGGCAATTTAATATTGAATGGTAATATAAAAATATAAAAGATGCAAACAGCCTCCATTTTAGCAACTACTCTTTTTTTTTCCTTCTGTATCTGTGATTTCTATGACTTGCCATTTTTAGGCTGTCTCCTAAAAAAACCCATATCCAAAATCACTTTTGGTGTCTGCTATCTGGAGTCTGCTTGAAGGGTGAGAGATTATTAGTCTGAGTGGGAAATGGTAAATTGAATTTTATGCCATACATTCCCTCTCCCAGAATTTAGATAATCCTCGGTTGTACTCATCCTTCATTGTTGAGAACAGCTAGAAAATCCCTGATCTGTTGTCCCAAGATTATAACAAAAGATTCAGAGATGGTTAAAAAGGAGTAGCTGAGACGTAACATGGTGATTCTATGGAAGAAGATAGAAAGCCAGGAGCCTGAGAATACGGAAATACTTCTGAATTATTTATCATATATTATTAGTCTGTATCTGCACTGGAAGTGTTTGGTGATAAAAGTACAGTACATGTCAATTTAAAATAATTTTAAGCATGATAGCAATTATATAGCAAAAGTTTTGGGCCATCATGAATATCTATGAGTCTCAATGTCATCATTTGTAAATGAAAGAAATAGATATCAGGGCACTTAGAATAAATATAAAAAGATATAATGTAGAAGACTGGCTCAGTGCATGGCAAACTAAATGGCTAAGGACTTAATTCACAGAAACATAATTATTATCTATGCCATCAAAATGGCACATGAATATTTTCCCACTGTCAAGATGACTTGCTCTATGTGATAACTCCAATATTCTATGTAGGAGTGTGATTGTGGTCCATTATGGTATCCATTATGTAATGAAACTCTGTAGAGGGCTTAATAATTAGTACGTGTACTAGGAGGAAGCCTGCAGCTGTACCACTCTGGCATTCCTGGCACCCTATCTGGTCAGATCTGGAAGCTAAACAGGGTCAGGCTGGATAGTACTTGGATGGGAGATCTCCTGGGAATATCAGGTGCTGTAGGCTTTCGAAAAGACCTGGTAGCCCACCCCCATAAAACAGTCAGCCATTGAAAACCCTATGAGTAGCAGAGAAGCACTGGCATATTGCTGGGTAAGGCACAATCCTGGACAGTGTTTTGTCTGCTGTACATAGGGTCACTATGAATCATACTTGACTCCATGGTACCTAACAACAACAACAACAACTAGGTGGAAATTAATGTGATGCCTCAACTCGCTAAATGTTTTCTTACCTTTAAATTGAAACAATAATGATTATGGCATTTTCTTGGTTAAGCTAATACTTCCTAAAATGTTATCACAGGCTCAACAACATCGGCAATGCCTGAGAATTCCTCAGTGCAAATTCTCAAGCCCCGCTCAGTGCTATTGAGTCAGCAATTCTGAGAGTGAAGTCTAGCAAGCAATTCTTTTACATAAAAGAAACAAAACTCTTCAAGTATCTTTGATACACACTGAAGTCAAAGAACTAGGAAGGGGCACTCAATAGCACCCCATTACATAGCATCCATCTACCTTATACATAAGACAGGTATAAATGGCTTTAACAGCACAGATATTAGTAAAAGGTAACTAAATTATCAGTCAAAGATAGCCATGGAATTTTTATTACCTTTGTTTTAAATATAACTTACTTAATTCTAAGGATATATGATCTAATTTCTAAAAATGATGGCTTTACCAACTTTTCTGCAAGTCCCTAAAAATTTGATGATCACTTCTCCTAAGCCTTGGAGGGACCAATTTAGGCATATCAATTGAGTAGCAATGTTTCCCTTTCTTTATCATTGAAAGTTTGTTTTAATATAACTTACAGAATACCAAGAATGCAATGTATTGCAGAAAAGTTTACAGCATTCTGAACCCTGCTGAACCAGTCCCAAGAGGAACTGCAGAAAAGAATGTAAGGCGAGAACTTAGCCTGGAAGACACAGCACAGAGTAAGTTGAGCCAAGCCACCAGAGTTCAACTTTAGGTAATTTTTTTTCATCCAAAGTGATAAATTATGCCATAGGTTATTATCACACATTAATAAGAAGTCATGTCCCTCATTGTGCTATGGAATGTGTTCAACTTCTTAATGATAATAAAAGTCAGTGCAATCATTTTTTCTTGGAGGTTGGAACCCAGGACATTATGTGTGCCAGCAAGTGCTCTACTGAGCTATATCGTTGCATTCAGTCCGTTCTGAAACTTGAGGTATCAGCATCTCATGCAGAGCACTTGCCCGGTCCATTCAGAAAGACACTAGGCTTCTATGTATGTAATCAGAATGGCCAGTGGTTCATGGCTACAATAAATATATAAGATGCAAAGTTCAAAAGTGATTCCAGGTCCTTGAGGAAAATATGGTCACTACATTGCAAGTCAAAGCACTAGCTTAGCAGCAAGACCCCTGGCTTCCTAGTCAGCATGAGCTAACTGGTCCCATTTTAAAACCTAGCTTCTGTTAGATTCCTTTCAACATCAGTACGTTACTTGCTAGAAACAATATTTTAAAAAGCAGACACAAACAATAATAAAAAAGGGTAATATCAGTAACATCATAAAGGTATTTGGGCAAGATACATTAAATTACTCAAATAAAATAAAATTCTGGAAATGTATTTGCCCTCGTGGAGATCTGGAACATATACCACACTCTTTTTTTTTTTTTTTTTTTCAGTACCCGGGGTTGAACCAAGGGCCTCGTGCTTGCATGTTTTGTAAGTTCTGTACCACTGAGCTGCACACCTATCCCATTTTTTAAACTTTTTTTGAGGTAAGGTCTCACGAAATTATGCAGACTGCCTCTAGTCTCCAACTTGTGATTCTCCTGCTTCTGTCTCCTGAGTTGCTGGGAGTATAGCTGTGCGCCACCGCTCCAGGCTCCATATACCACTCTTTCTTATTATTGAGAGATTTTGTTCTAAATATCTGGACAGAGCTAGGATAGAGGTTTTCATTTGCCTGCTCTTAAGTAAGCTCAGGTTGCCTTAAACCAAGCACCATCCTTCCTCTGCCAAGAGACTAAGACTCTTTCCATTATGAGATTTGCTATGAAACTAACTGAAAAGATCTAAGTAAAATATTTAGCCTGGAATTCTAATTCCTGTTACATTGTGATGGCTCAACAGTGGTAGATATTTAGAGGGGAAAAGCATGTTTACCAAAAAGGCCACAACACCTGTGGCCGCAGTTACCAGATCTTCACAGGCAAATGCAATAGCTTCAAGTATCATGAAAATGTGGTGGCAGAGAGACCATTTACAATGACCTGAAGGAAAAAGGCTTGGATCACATAGAATACTTTGAAGCCTCTTGTAACTCATACATAGGCAGAAAAAGAGCTAGAAGAGGAAATTTAGAGGAGGAAGGGAGAGTGATATGCTGGGAGAGTAATCTGGCCCTATGGATGGAGGATTATGGGCCACACCAAATTAAGATCTGATCTTGCTTCACCTCCAAAGCTAAGCAGAGTCAGCCTGGTTAGTCCTTGGACTGGAGACTGCCTGGGAATACCAGGTGCTGCAGGCTAGGGGGAAGGACCCGGCAAACCACTCCTGAAACAATCTACCACTGAAAACCCTCTGAATAGCAGAGAAGCACTGAGTATAGTGCCAGGCATGGCCCAATGTTGGAGAGTGTTTTATTCAGTTGTACACAGAGTTGCTATGAGTCGGATCCAGCTCAACAACACCTAACAACAACAAATCTGAATTTGTCACTCATAAAAGCTGGGCACTGTGGAACATGCCTGTAATCCTAGCAATGTAGGAAGCTGAGGCAGGAGGATTGTGAGTTTGAGGCCAGAGGCAGCCTGTGCAATTTAGTGAGAACTTATCTCAAGAATAAAAAAAAAGACTAGAAGCTCAGTTCAGTGGTAAAAAACTTATCCAGCTTGCATGAGGCGCTGGATTCAATCCCAAGTATTGAAAAACAAAACAAAACAAAAACAAAAACAAAAAAAAAAACTGATGGAAAGCATGACCAAGTTCTGGTCTTGAAATGTGGCCATTTGGGTTCTTAATCTTTCTTCTGGCTGTAGACAGACAGGGTCCAGGCATAAGCAAGGAGCTCAAAGAAACCTTAGCATCCTTGAAAGGCCATTGCTTTGATTGATGATGCTCTCTGAAAGGACGAGGCAGTCATTAACATCAGAAGTAAAAGCCAGTGTCTGGGTCATCATTACAGCAGAACATTAGGGGTGTCAGCGGGGGATGCCTGCTATTGCAGTGGAATAGGGAGGAGTAGTGTTGAGAGAAGTGCAATGCCAGAATGACGCTGCCTACTGAGCAGCCTTCTAGCTCTGGAGGAGATTTGACTATGGCTGCAGAGTTGCTTCCTGTTCTATTTTGCATCCTCCAGTCTTTGCATTAAACTCTCATTTACTGGGGCAGAAGCTGAAGTTCCTGTTCACACTTAAAACTTCTAATTTTTCTGTGTATAGAGTGGATAGTAGTGTCTTCCACATTTCTAAACCCAGCATCTTGCAGAACCTTCTCCCCAACTATTTGTGACAGTGATTTGTAGGCAGGCTGAGAAAATAAGTCATTGCCAATTTTCTTACTGAAACCAAGCACTATTAATAATTATACTGGGACAATAGGATTCTGTTGGCCAGGGTACATGGTCACCCTAAATCTCTGGAAATGAGTATAATAGGGCACTCAAAAAGTTCAGAGGAAATCTTAACAGGTCTGCTGACTGGAGCTGCACAAATTCTGGGGAAAGTGAAGAACTTGATCTACAGGGTTCTTTGGAGGGTGTTTGAAGATTGAGCCTGTCTGGTAATTTTCGACTCCCATATGCCACCTTTGTACTCCCCGACAACTAATGCTATATATAGCAGCTTCTGCTCATTAAACTCCTTAATATAAATCTGTGCTAGAGTAATTGGGGAAAATGGTGTACAGGGTAAGATGAGTACTATTTGCTTTAATGTAGTCCCTATTCCCCAGTGGATCATTTAGTAAATAAAGTATGAACTTTATTAAAAAAGAATGGGTCCTTTATCACAGCCACAGGCTGCTGGGAAGATACCAATTCACATTGGTCATAGGGATAGAAAACAACAGGACTTTAGAATGCTTATACTCATACTTTGAATAAGTTGTCTTAATTAATAATGTCCACTTGCTTCCAAAGAGGTACAAGTTATAAGGACTATTTTAAAATCCCATCTTCTGCTAGGAGTATTCATTTATATGTAACCAAACTCATTTCACAAAAGAATTGGAGGTAGAAATAATGATAGTGGCTAGGTGTGCAGCAGAATTGTGGTTGGGGGAACCATTAGATGCTATTAATACCATACAACATTATAGAGTTGACGGAATCTTAGTGATTCCATCATTTTTTATGACCTTTATGAGGCAATCTGATGATTCATCATTGTTTGAAACCTTGAGATTCATCTTGCTTTCTATGGTCAGTGGCCATTGTTATGTTTCCATTGTTGCAGCTTGTATTCTAGGTCATTTTCAGAGCTTACACTACTAATGACTATCAGTAATTACAGTGTTATTGTCTCTACAAGGTGAGGCAGTTCCCGACACTTATAATATGATTTTATAGCCAAGTGAAACACCTTTTTGCACTGAGGGAGGCCTCATTTTGAGACCTTGTATCAAAGATGGAGCTGTCCAGAGGCCCAGCCAAGCTTCTTGGTAGCTACAGACCAGCAGTTCCATAACTGGGTGTCTGTCCAGGAAAGAAACAAATGATCTGTTTTTCTTTTCTTCTGCTTTTCTTCTGCTCTCACTTTGCAACACTTAGCACCAGATGTGTGTAGGACTTGTCCTCACATTCCAAGAAAGCAGTCAGTTCTGCAGAGAACACTCACCTTCTGGGTGACCGCTGATCCAATTCAGTTCTGACACCATCAGACCTGGAGAGTGTCGAGTTCCACAGGTCAATGGCTCCATCTCCAAGACTGACCCTTTCTCTCACTCAGATGTCACTCCCAAGCCTCTGTGTGTCTGATGGACTGGCTATAAACCAAGGTCCCCAGAATCCCTTCTTCAGGTTTGATTAATTCTCAGGAACAGCTCCAGAACTCAGGGAAACATTTACTTATGTTGACCATTTTATGATAAACGATAGCACAAAGGATATCTAGGAAGAGATGTGTAGGGCCAGGTATCAGAGAAGTGGTTCAGGGTTTTCTTCTCTATGTGTGCCACCTTCCAGGAACTGCCGGGTGTTTGGCAATCGGGAAGCTCCTTGAACCCTGTGCTTCAGTGTTTATGAGACTTTACTGCATAGGCACAGTTGATTAGACTGGGTGGATGTGGGGATCTCTTGTCCAGAGGCCTCTGAGGAAGATGAGGTACCATGAACCCACCGGAGGCCAGTGTGAACGGAAACACACAACCACTCTGGGAGACCTTCAGGGAAGTGACTCAAATTTTATGTTATTCATCCTTATATGCAGTTGCTTACAAATTCTCTATGTGGCATTGTCCAGTGCTTCATCCACCTATGGGAAGGGACGCGGTTGTGGGAAGCCCTCTGAGGTTGCGCCCAGGAGACCCTGGGGGAGGGCCATCTTGTCTCCTAACCCCTACCTCAGGATGGGTGTGCCTCATGGGCCTTCTTTTAGTCCTGAGGGTGCCTCAGGACTCGAGGTGGGCTAAATACGCCTGGAGCCAAGCAGTCATGTCTCTTCCCTACAGGTGGGGAAATCCGCAGAGGCTGTCTGTTTAAATGCTGTTTGGCCTCTCTGCGCAGTGCTCCTTCCTCCAGAGAATGGGGCAGGGCCCCTCTGGAATGAGGAGGCTCTTAGGACCTAATGCCCGATAAGAATAGGTCTGAAAATTTCTTTATGGCTGGCTCCAAGGCAGGAGGGGTAAGAAAAGAGTTTCTTCTCTTTCTTTTTTCTTTTCTTTTTGTTTTTTCAGTCCAGGGGATTTGAACTCAGGGCCTCACACATGCTTTTGCAAGCACTCAATGATTGACTGTACTCTCAGCCCGTTTTTTACTTTTCATTTTGAGACAGGGTCTCACTACATTGTGGAGGCTGCCTCTGTCTTCAAATTTAGGATCCTCCTTCTTCCAACTCCCAAGTTGCTGGGATTATAGGTGTGAACCACCACACTTGGCTAGATTAGAGTTTCTGTGAATCACTTTGAAGAAGAGAAATTACTATTTCTATTGCCTACTTTGGAAAGAAGTTCTGATCTAGGAACCATGGCCAGAGCAGTTCCCAGTGGCAAGCCCAGCCCCACAATTTTTCACTAAAGAGCTTATATTTTTCAGTTTGATCACACTTGTTGTTGTTGCTAGGTGCCATCGAGTCGAATCTGACTCATAGCGACCCTCATAGGGTTTTCAATGACTGACTGTTTCGGGATTGCCTTGGGAGTGGGTTGCCACATTCTTCTCCCATTTTGCAGTGCTGGGAATAGAACTGGGGACCTCAGAGACTGCAGAGCAGCACTCTACCAACTGAGCTAAATCCCAGTCCCTTTGAGCACACTAGGAAATACTTATTCAATAGAGCCTATTTAGCAGCTCATTGCCACCTTTTAGTAACTTGCTCTCACTAAAAATCATCCTATATACCTATTGGATCAATTAAATAGAGTATTGGAAATTGACTCTAACCACAAACACACAAATGCTCCCTAAAGTTGGTAACATGGCTTCTCCAAATAAATTTTCTTTACAGTTCTCAATCTAGTCATCCAATTAGGACTATAAACTACGTAGATGTATTTGATTATGGAACAATAGAGAATGAATCAGATTAATTGCAGACACTACTGTGGACTAATAAAAAGTCCTGAGAACTTACATCCCTCCCACATCAATTGGGTCTGAAGGCTAAAAGTGTGAAGATGTTTTCTTATGGTTGTGATATTTATTTCATCCCTCCTGCTCTAGAAGACTGATAAAATTTACTGTGAGGATGAGAATACAAATAACCTATATGAAGAGATCATGATCACATAAGAAACTTGACATAATAATATCAAACTCTTGATTAAAAACTAGCATACTTGAACCTTCATTGAGATGGAAATATTAAATCTCTTCATCTTGTAATTGTCAATATGAAAATGACATTTCTTATAAGACAAAGTTATTTGGATACTTATAATGAAAATACGCCAGAGATAGATCTTGCCTTTCTGAATAATGTAAAATGAAGAAATATGCTGTTTCAAAGCAAATATAATGTTTCATTAGATAAAGGAAGAAGAATGAAATTCATTTTATACTCAAATAAAACTTACAGTTCTTTTAGTCTTACTATCTTATGTAGTAGTTTTAATATAATTGGCAATTTTACTTTTTTAATTACACTGTCAATCATTATTTGTAAAATATATTTTTAATCTTGAAGTTTTGATCAGGCTTTGAAAGTCATTACTTAAAATACAGCTTAGAAGTTTTAGTATATTCATATAATTTACATATATTCATCAATTCATGTAAAACAGGAAATGTATTATCTATCTTGCTGTTTTCATTATATATCTTAGTAAATTAGACATAAAATAGTTAAGTGATAAGATTTTCAGGAAATTATAATTTTATTTGCCCTTCTATTAATCTTTATCTTCTCACTCAAGTTTTTATTTATTCTCTCAGCAAACAACAGTTGATTCTCTTTGAGCATAGCAACGTAAGTAATAAAGATCACCAAAGGAATACTGAAAATCAGAAAAATGTGCTTGGAGCTGAAGGCTCTTTGCCTCCTGAAAGCAAGGAAAGGAAAATCAAATGGATTCAGTACCCACTATATATTAGCCATAAGGCCCAGTATTTTATATACACCATCAATTCTCTCAACTTGTTTCTATAGATGTCTTTGGGTGGGGCTGTGACTTAGGCATATGTTGTTGTTGTTGTTGTTAGGTGCCGTCGAGTCGGTATCCGACTCATAGCGACCCTCATAGGGTTTTCAATGGCTGACTATTTTGGGATTGCCTTGGGAGTGGATTGCCAGGTCCTTCTCCCATTTATGCGGTGCTGGGAATTGAACTTGAGACCTCAGAGACTGCAGCGCAGCTCTCTACCCACTGAGCCAAATCCCAGCCCCTTAGGCATATGTATTTTATTGAAATAAGTAATGCCGTTTCTAGCCAAACACTGTTTGTATCCGTTAATTTACATCAATGCAGACATGACTGGAGGTAAAACAGCCCCAGATAAAAACTCTAAACCTATGTTTCTAATCAGGTTCAGATAGATGCACATGAGTCAGATAAAAGTGGGTGGTTGCAGTAGACGAGGTGGGAGAGCCCACATCGAGACCAAATTAACATGCAGTGAATTAACATGCAGAACTGCAGGTTTCACAGCTTGAAAGCCTGCTTTAAGTTAATAAACAATTGGTTTGTGGCAAAGTAGATTAAGCAATAAAGTCTCAATGTTAGAAGGAAATCATTGTTGTTGTCATAGAGAAGCTGATCATGTCTTAATCCACCCCATCAACATATTCATCATGACATGAACATACGTGGCAAAATTAACCTTCTAACAGCCACGGGACAAAATAACTGAGCACTGAGCCCCTCTACCCTCAGATATGAAAGTCATTCAACTTCTTATGGTTTTAATGACTATCATAAGAGCAGAGGATGGAGGACACACTCTAGGGGTGGCAGAGAACCATGGTAATGGAGAAGCAGAATCCATAGCTGAAGGGGCTATATAGACTGTAGTAGATCTGCAAATGACAGAGGCCACATTTCTCCCTGAGGGCAGGTAATACTACCCTGAAGAACTCCTGGAGTTGTTGGACAGGAACGTAATATCCTACGAGTAGAAGGATAAGGAGGTGCATATGGGCCTGGACTAGATGAAATGTTACCTACATCTTCTACCTTATGCACAAAGGCTTGTCAGGAGGGAAATTTGGGCTATATCTATATGTATGTAGATATATATTTTGAATTTGCTATTCTGTTCCAGAATGATAGACTATAAAATTGCTAATGATAGAGGAGTTTTTTAATTATTATTTGTAAGTCATGATAATGGGAAGAGACAAAATACATTGAAAGAGAGTGGGATTCAGAAAGATAGAATATATTACCAATATATAAGGGCACAAAATAAAGAGGTCGCTAGGAGTTGCATTATTGATGCCTAACTTCAAAGTCCAGTCTATAATATCTGTGGGGATTGTAAATGTAGTTTGTTTAAAGCTCTTTCTGTATGAGAGATTATGAGATAGGGTGGAAAAATGAAGGGGGATTTATATAACTTTTTAAGGTCCATTGTTAAGGGAGTGTGAATATTTTCTGTTTTCTATTTTATGAATTTCTTCTTCTTCTTCTTCTTCTTATTTTATTATTATTACTATTATTATTTGCTGTGTTGAAGTTTGAACTGAGGGACTTACACATGCTAAGAAAGTTCTCTATCACTGAACTATATCCTCATTTCATTTTTTATGTTTTATTTTTGAGATAGACTCTCGTTAAATGGCCCAGGCTGGCCTTGAACTCCCTCTGTACTCCAGGCAGAGAACTTCTGACCTTCTTGTGTGAACCTCCATAGTAGCAGGGATCAAAGGCCTATGCAAGGCCATTTCTTTATGCAAGAGTCATATTAAATTTTATGATTAATATTTATATTATACTAACTATTTATAAGCCTGCAGCCATAGCCCTGTGGCATCCGATCCTGTCAGATCTCGGAAGCTAAGCAGGGTCGGGCCTGGTTAGTACCTGGATGGGAGACTGCCTGGGAACACCAGAAGCTGTAGGCTGGGAGAAGGACCTGGCAACCCCCTCCCAAAAATCAATCTGCCATTGAAAACCCTATGAACAGCAGAGAAGCACTGACAATAGTGTTTCCCCTGTTGTACAGAGGGTCGCTATGAGTCGGATACCAACTCAATGGCACCTAACAACAACAACAACAACAACTGTTTATAAAAATATTATGGTATATATGTATATATATATATGATTTTTAAATAAGATTTAAACAGGGTATGTCACAATTTAAAGTAAGATATTATTGAGATGCTGAGCATTAGACTATTTTAATATATGCATATATTATGTAGTGATTGTTTTAATGCTGATATAATTAAATAGTTGCAAAAGAAATAAGTAAAAGAACTCTGGAAAGTTTGTGCTTCATATTGTACACAGACAACAGACCTATAGATAACTACAAGAATATTTTTAAACTGAAATATATTTAAAAAGAACATACAGTATAAAGAAACAAGATAGTCTAGAACAGAAAAAATGTTTTTTGTAATCTTCCAGGTTTTACAATAATTACAGTGGATAAAAAAGTTCTATATGATTATTAAAAATTAGTGATATGCTCTTTGGTTTAAACATGAGGGCCCCTAAACAGAAATATGAAAAAAGTTATTTTGAATTGTATAGTAGACAGAAGTTAAGATTGAACCAGTACCATAGGGAAAATACATTGAAAAAGGCATGGACTTTGAATTTGGGAGGGCCCAAATACGAATTGTACATCAGTTCGTTATTGGGTAGTTAGAGCAGACAAATTACTTAAACTTCCTGATTCTCAGGTTTATGATCTATAAAATGGGCAGAATTCTGCCAGTGTTAGATTGTAATGATGAAATGAGATAATATATTCAATGCAACAAGTGCATGGTATGACAGGCAGTAGAAATTCAATAACTCACAATGATTATATACTGAAATAAGCGTATCAAAATTAATCTATCTTTGAAAGATTCAATTTTCTTCTTTCCTGCCTGTTCCTATCTGTTCACTGAGATGAATTTCATTCTACTAAAAGAAAGAGAAAATACATGAGGGTTACATAACTTATGATTCCCTTTATATAATATCTCAGAAAAGCCAAAACTACAGAGATAGAGCCTGCAGCCATAGCCCTGTGGCCTCTGATCCCCTCAGATCTTGGAAGCTGAGCAGGGTCGGACCGGGTTAGTACTTGGATGGGAGACTGCCTGGGAACACCAGGTGCTGCAGGCTTGGGATAAGGGCCCAGTAACCCACTCACAAAAAAACAATCAGCTGTTGAAAACCCTATGAATAGCAGAGAAGCACAGACATAGTATTTCACCTGTTGTACCTAGGGTCTGTATGAGTTAGATACCAACTCTCTGGCTCCTAACAACAAGAATGACACAGAGATAGAAAAAGATAAGTGGTTAATAGGAGCTGTTGGGAGGTGGTAACAGCCAAATTACCCAGGGGAACAGGGGTGGGAGGGCAGAATGAAATTTCTCTGTCTTGATTCCAGTGGTGTTTATGGTATTACACGCCTTGATTGCAGATCAAAGGGCTAGGGATTGGCTCTGTTAGAGTGATGCTGTGAGCACTCTGAGGCCCTGGGTTCAATCCCCTGCACCACAAAAACGGGAGAAGGACCTAACAACCCATTCTCTAAATAATCCCATAAACAATTAGCCATTGAAAACCCTATGAGTAGCAGAGAAGCACTGACAATAGTGCCGGGCGTGGCACAGTGTCGGGTAGTATTTTGTTCTGTTGTACATAGGATGACTATGAGTCAGACCTGACTTGAGGGCATCTAACAACAACAACAGTTCATCCTGTAAGTTATATCTTAAAAAATAATATTTAAAATAAAAAAAAATGAGAATACCTATTCATTGTTACTTAGCTAGTTGATGAAGTCATGTCCAGAAGAGATTCAGAAGCATATTTAAGAAAAGCACATGGTTTGTAGAGTTTTTGTTTGCAACTTTGGTACTCAGACCTCATGTTGGTAGCTGAAATCCTCAGAGGGAACATATTTATAAAACTTAAAAATGAGATCAAGATGACATGCAAGCAATAAAAGCAGCAGCAATCACTAAAAGTTATAAGATGAGAAATTGAAGTAACATTGGAAACTAAAACCCACTTAAAGACAGCAGGAGCAGTGTACCCACAGGAGGTAAATGCTGGCTGTATTCAAGAGTTTCAGAAATAAAAGAAACAAATGTACAGCAATGAGTCAGTGACTCAAATGTAACAGATACTGAGAGGCATTACTGAGCATATAGCTACTGGTAAATAGCGATAATGTGAACACTGGGTCACAAATTCTGTGCAAACCTATTAAGAGAATTTGTGCTGTTCATCAAAGAGAACAAACAGACAAAGTATACTTTGTAAGTATCTGAAAGGTTAGATCGAACTGTTCTTTCCCTCTCTTTTACAATAAAGAGCAAGTAGAAATAGCTCTAAATTACAGCCTAGATTATTCATTTAGAGTATTTTTAAAGGGATAGATGGCACAGAGGGAGGTAGAATAGTCCACTGGAAGGTGAAGTTGGGGCAGGGGAATGAAGGTTTGAGGCTGGTAAGTCAGAGAGATGTGAATTGACATCCCTTTTTGCCACTTTGTCACTACAGGGCATTGGACATGTTCTCTTTAAATCCAACTCAGAGCAGAGACAGTGAGTGGCACCGGGTTGGGATCCAAGCAACTCTTGCCTTGGAGGATGTAGGGAAAAATTGAGAGGAAATTGGCGAAAACTTCCAAACTGAGAAAACGGCTTTTGAATATCTGGTTTGTAAATTAGAAATCTAGGGAAAATGAAAGTAACTTGGTTGCATGTTTGTACAAAACCCTTCCTTATTGGACAATTGGACTGAAAGCTGATTGGCTCAGGCCATTCCGTACGTGAGCTATATAATGAGCTTCGCTGTGGCAGCTCAATCATTTTAGGCCCTTCTTCATCCTTTTTCACCCACACCATGGGCTAAGCAAGACCTTCTTGCCCATTCCTGCCCAGACCACTGATGAGGAAACTGCTCTCCCGCTGCTCTCCCCCGACCTTTGGTGAGGAAAGAATGCTCTCTCGTGGCAATCATCAACAAGGAAAGAACCTGCTCTCCATCTGATCACTGATGAAGCAACAGATGTCTCCTCGTGACCACCGAGATGACCAACGCAGGTGTTTGCCCCTGGAAGGCAAGAGCACCTGAGGCTTTTCCTTTCTCCGTCTCCTCTGGGGTCCTGAGGGCCTCAGGAGTCCTCGCCCCTCACCTGAGGGTCCCAAGTGAATTTAATGTGTTTAGTATCTGTGTGTGCGGCGCTGCCGCCCCTCCAAACCTCCAGGCTGGACCAGGAGGCGCGTGCCCCACAGTAGACATGGGAATAGGTTACTCAGGTCTTAGATGGAAGAAAGTGAAACTAATTTAGCTTGCCAGCTGGTGGCTCTGGAATTTATGGAATTTATTGAGTCATTGGCACTATGTATTAGTGTTGATGACTCAATATGTCAAGGACACCAAGACAGGCCATTCTAAGGGCCAGGTGAACTGCAGGCTCCTTCTGGCTGGAGACTTAGGATCAAGGGCTCCTCCAAAGTCTTGCCAAATTTTCCTGGAGACAACCCTACAGTCTGAGATGTTTCCACCCAAACTTCCTTTCTCCTTTTCTCTCCATTTGGGACCAGGTGCTTTGTTATCTGATGGCTCTTCCAGCTTCTCTCAGTTTTCTTCCTATTTTCTTTGACAAGGATCTGCCCTAAAATTTTCTTGCTCGCTGAATTTAATCTTGACCTCTGCTTTTCAGAAGAGCATGAACAATACAGAAGTTACTTTTTATTATCATTGATCTTAACAATTGATATTAATATGCTGTTTCTGCTGGCAAAAACCTCTAATCTTAGGAAGGTATTCAGCGGGACTTCTATGGAGATCTTTAACAGAATGGGGATTTTTAAAAAGACAATGGACGCACTATCTCAAGACATCCTTGAGTGATGTGGGCCAAAGGACAGAAAGATGTGCTTCAAAAAGTGACTAGAGGGGAAGAAATAAGAAATTGGAGTCCAATTTATAGTTTGTGGGTTCCTTTTATCTTGGTAACAATTCTTCATTTTAGACAAATGCTGAGCACTTTTTATCACTTTATCATTTTTTATCACTGTATTCCACTTTCTTTTTACTTTAGTTATTTTTAGAAAGCAAACAATAAAAGAATTGATCTGATTTTAGAGAGAGAGAGGGAGAAATTGACAGAGACAGAGAAGACTGAGAGAGAGAGCAGGCAAGAAGAACCCAGATTCTTACAGAATCACTAGGCTAGAAATACTGGAAAACATTCAGGGTAAATGTGTCTTAAACATTCTTTTTAGCCCTGTGATTCTAAATCACGTTTAATTGTTATACCTAGAAATGTAGAGGGCCATAGTGGGGTTATAGTCTACATCTATGCATTCTGACCCCAAAAGCCCAAATTACTTATAGCAAATCATTTTCTAGTATTTTCTTCATCATTTTTGAACATCTGTCCACCTCTTATATGACAATCTATATCACTATTATGTCATTTTGATGAAGGAGAGGTTATTCTTATGATCTAATGACAAGATCCTTCTTAAAGCCCTCTTTGTAAAATTCCCCACAGATGTAGAGAACTACTCCATTCAATCCATGAAGATTGTAATTGGGTCACAATTTTGTTCCAAAATAAGGAGCCAATTTTATTCATTAATATGTGTATTCATTTAGCAAATAATTTTAGTGCCTTATTATACAAGACTTTTTGTCAATTTTGTTATTTCTGTTTGTATTTCTTGGAGTCTCTCCAATTATTCTGGAATCTTTTAAAGGCTGATGATCAATATTAGACACAATTATAATGAGAATCTGACTTGCTTAAAGGATTAGATGTTAATCCTTCCATTTTAAGGCTTTATTATCATCTAAACTACTATATTATCTCCTTTTTCAAATCTTACCTGTCAATACCACCCTGTGCTAACCACTAGAAAAGTCGGTGACAGTATTTCACTTATGTTTATGTTTATGTTTATGACCAAACAGTGCTTCTAGACCATTGTTTCCCTCTTAATTACATTTAGTAATTGGTTTTTTATATAGCCATTCTATTTTGGAATCCTAATACCAGTATCTGAATAATTTATTCATCATATTTTTTCTTTAAATTCCTATTTTTGTTTAATTAAAATCACCATGGTATCCATCCAACTTTCCTTTATTTCTATTCTTCCATATCCTTCCTAGCCCCTAGTAATCACTCTTTTACATTCAGTTCTATATTTTTAGCTTACAAATATGAGAGGGAACATAGAGTATTTTTATGCTTCTGGCTTATTTCACTTAACATAATGTCTTCCAATTTTGGCAGTGTTGCTATAAATGACATTATTTTTTATGGGAGAATAACATTCAATTGTGTATACATATCACATTTTCTTTATCCATTCTAAATGGGTACCAAAACACAGTTAAATAGAAGGAACCTATTTCAGTGTTCCATAGCATGGTAGGGTAACCATAACTTACAATGACATATATTTTATGATGAACTAGAAGATTTGACATATCCCAACATAGAGAAATTATATGGAAATTTTAAAAGTTAATTGTCCTTTTTTGGTTGGTGCACATTGTTTACATTTGTTGAAATATCACATTGTACCTCATAATTAGGTACAATTATTGCATGTTAATACTTTTTTAAAAATCAACTTGATATAAAAATAAAGACGAAGACTCAAACTCTATCACTTATCATTCATGAGACATTGGAGTAAATATTTAGCCCCTTCATTCCCTACTGTGGAAAATGAGGATAATTATACACAGAGGAATGGGAGAAGGACTTGGCAATCCACTCCCAAGGCAATCCCGAAACAGTCAGCCATTGAAAACCCTATGAGGGTCGCTATGAGTTGGATACCGACTCCACGGCACCTAACAACAACAACAACAACATACATAGAGGACAGGTAGGGTAGGGAGGGAGAAATGACATATGACTGCATAGGTGACTTGAAGGTAGTGCTCACAATGTGAATATCCTTCATGTAGATGTGACATTGCGCTCACTGAATTGCAATGAAAGGAAACCTATTTCAGAGGGAATGTTGCTGGAAAAAACCTTTGAGAGAGCTCACAAAGAGAATATAGTGTTAGTTCTTTGGGAAAAGGCCCATTTGATTGAATTAAAAGGGAAGGATCAGATATCACACTCTTTTCATTTTTGCCTTAATTTAGAGCAGGACCACTGAGAAAATGCTTTCCTGGCTTGGACATTGAGAAAATATCCCAGCACAGAAGAAACATGCATTTTGTTTTCTTGGAAGGAGAAAGATGTTTTTCATTAGACCAAAAGAGAAAGGCTCTGAGAAAAGAAAACCTCAGGCATGGAGGAGCTACGTACAAATAGCTGTCACATAGAACATGGCCTGACTTTCTGAGTGGGCCAAGAAATATGGCTAGTACAATGACAAGTAGAAGGATTTAAGAGAAAATATTTTCTATCCTTGAAAGTTACTGAGGTGGGATGGAGTATCTCAAGAAACGTCAGAAGCAACTCCCAGAGACTGGAAAATGCTTCATTGTATCAAAAATTTAAACATCAAGGGTTGGTTGCCTTAGACATGTACTCAAATTAACCTATAATGCCATGCAGGAAATTTCCTGAATGACCTTATGGGGAACACTGAAGTAAAGAGAGGGAGTAAGAAGCCCTCTTGCAACTGCTGAGCTATTATGTCTAGAAGGGACCTGTTGGATGGTCAGGTATATTGGCTTGCCTATCTCTGCAGCAGTGGGTGGCACACAATATGCCAATGCAGCCATTCTTTTAAGTGATCCTGCTCTGTTGACGGCACTAAAGTGGGACAGGACAGTGAACAAAGCTTTCATGGTTCCTGATTTTCAGAAGCATGAAGGTCAATTTGAATGGACATGACTGACTTGTAAGTGAACAGCTGATTAAGTAGAATAATTGTCAGTGTGGAAAGGGCTCCAAAGGAAATAGGTGAGGGACTCTGATGGAGAAATTCTAAGGAGTAGCCATTCATCAAGTTGGGAGTTTTATAAAACTGGAGGGGGGGGAAGAAGAAGAAGAAGAAGAAGAAGAAGAAGAAGAAGAAGAAGAAGAAGAAGAAGAAGAAGAAGAAGAAGAAGAAGAAGAAGAAGAAGAAGAAGAAGAAGAAGGAGAAGAAGAAGAAGAAGAGGAGGAGGGAGGAGGAAGAGGAGGAGGAGAGTAGGAAGAAGGAGGAGGAGGAGGGGGAGCAGAAGAAGAAGAGGAAGAAGAGACAGAGGGAGAGAGAAAGAAGAGAAGAGGAGAGTAAAGGAGAAGAGAGAGAGAGTTAGAAGTTAGAAAACAGTTATGAAAGTAGAGGAAGAAAGAGCACCTAGAAGCATGAATGTGCCTGGTATTTTTGAAAATGAGAAAACCAAACAAAACACTTGTGATCTCAAGAGTTGCTCTTGCATGAGGCTAGAGTGGCAGTTGGGGCATTTTAGGAATTTAATTTTATTTGAACAGAAGTGGGAAGCTGCTGAAGAAGTTTAAGGCAAAATAAAAATCAGAAAAATCTGTGTTTTAAGAAAAATGTGTCTCTAATTTTTGATTTTGAAAAAAAATAATAAAATGTGTAAGAAGCCAGGCACCAAGGTGCACAACTGGAATCCCAGCTACTGAGTAAGCTGAGGTAGCCTGTACAACTTAGCAAGAACCGAGCAATCTCAAAGTAAAAGATAAAAGGGGCTGGGGCTGGGAGGTGGGGGTTGGTGGTAGCGCACTTGCCCATCATGTGAGAGGCCCTGGCTTCAACCACCTAGTACTGAAAAACAGAACAAAACAAAACAAACAAACAAACAACCCCGAGGATTTTACCAAGAGTTTCTTAATATCCTTGATCTAGATGTGCGATTTATCATGTTCTTTCTATAGACAAATCTATTAGTAATAATTACAGTAGTTACTACTTCTGAGCCTGCAGCTGTAGCCCTGTGGCATTTGATCCTGTCAGATCTCAGAAGCTAAGCAGGGTCAGGCCTGGTTAGTACCTGAATGGGAGACTGCCTGGGAACACCAGAAGCTGTAGGCTTGGGAGAAGGACCTGGCAACCTCCTCCCAAAAAAATCAATCTGCCATTGAAAACCCTATGAACAGCAGAGAAGCACTGACAATAGTGTTTCCCCTGTTGTACAGAGGGTCGCTATGAGTCAGATACTGACTCGACGGCACCTAACAACAACAACTACTTCTGAACCTTATGAATATGAGTTATAGACATCATGATGCTTTACTTCTCAGTATTTCAATATCTCCAAAGAAAAAGGATTTTTTTCTGTATAACTCCAGTGCATTTGCCAAATTTAATAACTATTTTATTGGTGTACTATTATCTAATATATCGAGCATATTTGAATTCCCCATTTGTCTCTCTAAAGTACTTTACCAAAGTTAGTTGCATCTTATGGATCCAGGAGCAATTCCAGTTGCTTTAGAATCGCCTTTAGCTCCCAAGCATCCTCTCTCTGTCTGCAAGGGGTCTCAGCCTTTGTCTTTCAGGCCTTTGGCATTTTGGAGAGTGGAGGTCAGCTGAGATACTGGCTCAAAGCCCTTCAGTTTGGGGGTGTCTGATATCAGTTTTATCATGATAAGATTCAGGTAATGGATTTTTGGCGGGAACACCAGAGCAGTGATGTTCTTTTACAGGAATAATACAGAAATTATAACCTTCTTTACACATCACATCAGGAGATATGTGATATTACTTGTCCCCATTAATTAGTAATGTAAACTTTGACTATTCATTTAAGGTGGAGAAATCTGCTGGTTTTTCCACAGGTTTCAAATTTCCCTTTTGTGGGAGATACTTGGAGAATCTGTAAATATTCTGTTTTCTATTAAAATTTGACTCAACAGTATTTAATACTATTGATAATCATTCTTACCTGAATTAATTATTATCATTATGGTTGATATTTATAATTCTTTGATTGTAGTTATGTTAGTTCTTGTCTCATTTATTTATTTCACATTTTAAAAAATGCTCATTTATTTATGCATTTATTTATTTATTCTCCACATGGACTCCTGGACTCTGGTTTTACCAATAGTTTAAAATTTGTCCCTCAGCCAGAAATAGTGGCTCATGTCTCTAATTCCAGCCACTCAGGACACTGAAGCAAGATTATAGGTTCAAAGCCAGATACAACCTGGACAATTTAGCGAGACCTTGTCTCAAAATAAAAAATAAAAAAGGATCTGAGGTAATAAACAAACAAATAAAAATAAATAAATAAAATCTGTCCCCATATTATTCATTTTGAAATGCAAATCATCTCATATTTGGCCAGTGAGAGATCCTTGAAGCTGGTTGTTTGTGCTTTCAACATTTCTTTAAATCAGTTTTCAGATACTTCCTTAATTTTGTGGCACAGATATTCAATATGTATCTTGCTTTGCCTGTCCCAATCTGATTCCTTGAGTGGAGACTAATACCTGGAAAGCAATTGTTGGGTGTAATTCATCCTTAGAGCTGTGTAAGAAGTATGGAATATTGTAGGATAGAAGGTAATTGACCAATAACTGCTTCAGTCATTTGACTGAAATATCACAACGATCTTGTCATAGGTGATGGAGATGAAGAGATAGAAATCAAAGATCGACAGAAGCACATATATGTGTCTATATAATTAGATGCAGAACTCGCTGAGAAGTATCTGATAATGAAATTGAGGTGAAAAAAAAAAGGGTGAAATTTGGAGATAATTCCAGGCAATTGAACCAATAGTAAAGAGAGTATAGTAAAAGGTGGGTTTTTTTTATGTCCCTTCCAGGGTCACATATTGGTGGTTTTATAAACTGGGTGCTGTCTTTTTGTCGACTGTGGTGGATGTGACCAAACTTGCATCTGTATTTGTGGGGTCATGCTCATGCATTGCCATGGCAACCTCCCAGGGTACAGCTGCTTGATGGCTTCAGTGGATTTTGTGAACAGCAGCCTCTGGAATCAACTGCTTAGAGGTACGTGGAGGTACCTCGGCTGGTGCCAAACAGTACCAGGAACCTTACTCTTACCTTTGGAAATAGGAATTAACAAAGGGAATCTTCTTGGAGCTTCTTGCACAGGGTAATGGTGAGAGAAAGTTTGAAATTTGATGAAAAAATGCCAGTTCATGAATAAATAAACACTGGTTATCTTACCCTAAATATATGATTCAGAGCAGACATGCAGAGATTTTTGAATGCAGAAAGAAGAAATTCCGTGACTATATTTTGACATATGTGATAAGTGTATGTTCTTTCTTTTCATATCTAAAAATATTTGATTCCCACTTAAGAAAATTTTAGACTATAATTTTTTATTTTGTCTTCTATCTTCTTTAACCTGCAGATAAACAAATAATCTTTTAAATCTATAACTAAAACATTGTAATATGCACAAAATTCTCTTGATACTGTTTAAGATTTATGAAAATAAGATATTTCATGGTGCATAGACTCAAAGAGGGGCTGGGATTTAGCTCAGTTGTTAGAGCGTTGCTCTGCAGTCTCTGAGGTCCTGAGTTCTAGTCCCAGCACCACAAAAACAGGAGAAGGACATGGCAATCCACTCCAGAGGCAATCCTGAAAGAATCAGCCATTGAAAACCCTATAGGGATCACTATGAGTGGGACACAACTTGACGGCAACTAACAAAAACAACAACAAACTCAAAGAGAATTTCTTTGAGTGGAGATATCATCTAAGGTGTTTGGGACGTGAAATATGATTGACGATAAGTGATCTGGTGGGTTATGTTGTTGTTAGGTGCCATTGAGTCAACTCTGACTCATAGCAACCCTATGTGTTGTTGTTAGGTGCTCTCAAGTCGGTATCCAACTCATAGCGACCCTGTGTACAACAGGTGAAACACTATTGTCAGTGCTTCTCTGCTATTCATAGGCTTTTCAAGGGTGGATTGTTTCTTGGGAGTGGGTTTCCAGGTCCTCTTCCCAAGCCTACAACACCTGGCGTTCCCAGGCAGTCTGTCATCCAAGTTCTAACCAGGCCAGACACTGCTTAGCTTCAGAGGTCTGACAGGATCAGAGGCCACAGTGCTATGGTTTCAGGCGACCCTATGTATAGCAGAATGAAACACTCCTGACTCTGGAGTGGTTTGCCAGATCCTTGTCCCAGCTAGACCCAACCCTGCTTAGCTTCTGAGATCGGATGCCACAGTGGTGTGGCTGCAGGCGGTGGGTATATAGACCATTGATATTTGTTTGGATCCAGGGTTCTCAGTTTTGGAGACACCAGCCTTTGTCTTTTTCTGCTTTCATGTCTTCTTTATTGATTTTGTACTCCAAAGCAATTTTCTGCTTTATCTTCAAGCTCTGCAAAGCCCTGTGACTTTCAGCCAATCACTGAAGACTTCTGTCTTCTCAGCTATCAAATGTGGATAATGACAGTATTTAACTCATCAAGGTGTTCTGAGACTATGGGTAAATACTCTGTGGAACTGTAGGGGTGCCCTCCCCGTGCCAGGCGTTGTGAGGCACAGGTTAGCTCTTCTCCTCCAACCGGGTTCGGAGACCCACACTAAGGGAGACTGGTGAGGCCAGGCGGATGGAGTCAGGGATGGCTTCAGGCTCTGGGATGCCTTTGGTACAGGCTTTATTGTACAGCTCAGCTCTCAGGCCTGACCTTTGGGATAGCGGAAGTGTCACGGTTCTTAAGTGTTGCAGCTCCACCTCTGGCACTGGGTCCAGAGGCTCTTCATCTTCTATGGTGGTCCGGGGGCCCTGTGGATGTTCCCCGCGAAGTCTGGCTTCTTTTCCACTGCTGATCTCTGAGGATCTCTGTCTTGGTCTGGTAGTGGGATGGCCTCTGCCATGGCAGGCAGACCTCTCTTGGTCCGGTGAGCTCGACCTCTGTGGTAGTGGGGCAGCAGGTCTGTGCGATGGTAACACGGCTCAGATGGTGATGGAATGGCCTCTGCCATGGCATGCAGTGTCCTCTCTTGATCTGGCCATGGTGTGGCCAATAAACTGGCCATGGTGTGCCTGTCTTTGATGGAGTGGCAGAGCAGACCGGCAGCAAGAAACTCCCCAGTAGGAAGCTATCAGCCAGCAGCACTCAGCGTCACCATTAGCAGCCTCATATGCAGAGTGAGCTTTGTTTATGTAGTCCTTGGGTAACTGTCTTAACTTCCTCAAGATGACAATCAGGTGGGGGCTCGAGGGGCTAGGTGCAACCAATTTAGGAGCAACATTCAAACAAACAGTGAAAACAGATGTTACTCCTTGGGCAATCAAGGGGAGATCCTTGATTACTAATCAGGGGGCAAGATGAGGGTTGGATATAGCCAATTAGATAACAGGGGGGTCCAAGTGGGCTAAATAAACCTTTATCTCAATCATACTTCCTCTCTAGCCCCTGGGCTATCCCATAATATCCCCTACATGGAAGGACTTGGTATAGGGTCTCGGGTTTAGTAGAAGCTGAATGAATGAAGCTGAGTGCCATGGCACATGCCTGAAATTGCAGCAACTTGGGAAGCTGAGGCAGTGTTTTGAGTTCAAAGCTAGAGTCAGCCTATGGAATTTAGCAAGACTCTCTCAAAAAAAAAAAAATATATATATTTTAAAGGCAAAAATGGGGGAAGGGCTAGCAGTACAGCTCAGTGGTAGAGCACTTACCTAGCATTGATGCCCTAGGTTCAACCACTAGTACTGAAAAAAGAAAAGACAAAAGGAAAACTTAAAAGAAACTCGGTAAATAAGTCTATTCTTTTTAATAATAATATAGTTATCATTGTACAATTACTTATTGTCAGGTGAGCGGCCAAAACCCCATAAACTCTAGAAGATCTTTCTTGCAGAGTAGCTGCCAGGGCTGCCTCTAACAAAGGAGAGAGCAGCAGCCAGGAGAGGAAGGGGTGAGGTGTTTAGGGGCTCTAGGTAGGAGGGGCAAGGGGTGATTGATGTGTCATATTGGAATAGGTAGGAAGAGGGCATGTGGAGGGTTCTGATAGGCTGGAAGAGGGAAAAGGAAGTAGTCATCATTTGCCTGCCCTGGGGAGATTTTGAGTTAGGTTTTGGCAGGCTTTTTTGGTGGCCTTTTTGAGGATGGGCATAATGGGTAGAAGAAGGTACCATCTTATATGAAAGTGCCATTTTGTAGCAGGTCCTGCCTAACACTTATTATATGCCAGGTCTACATAAACTGCTTTACTTATGATCACTGCTTAGTCACTGCCATCCTGTGAGGAGGGTGTCATCCACAGTCATATTTTAGTCATATGGTTATTGATATTTAGTAAGTTTGTGAACTAGTCCAAGGTCATATTAGTCAGCTCTGCCTGATTTCAAGGCTTATGGCCTCAATATCATTTAAACTACTATGAGCCTCTGTTCACACTGATGGCTGGGGCATTACAAAAATGAGGATTGGTACTTCATGCCTGTTAATATAACTGCTAATACTCATGGCTTGCTTGTTGTGTTAAATGTTACCAACAATTAGTACTCATAGAGTGCTTGAAAACTATCGAGCTATGTTCTTCACCTGGATTATCTTCTTTAATCCCCTTTACCAGAACATAGATTATGAATGAACTATTCCTATTTCACAGATAAGAGTCTGTGGGTTAGAGAGTTCAAGAGCATTGCTCAATGTCCTGGAGTGAGTAAATGGAAGTAGCCCATGAGTACAGGTCTGACTTCAGGTGCCCAGACATCTCTTACAAGAATTGTGAGGGAACAAATTTATGTAGTTTTAAGACACCAAGGTTGTAGTCATTTATTACACCAGACCTACAAAACCAATATGCTCATTGCCCACCCCTCATCTTCTCCTGTTTCCTTGCAGGTCCTGAAATTGAAAACAAACAAACAAACAACAAATGAAATTTAAAAAGAGGAGGGCTATGTAAGTACACTTTGATATCTAATTTTAGGGGAATTGGCTGATAATTTCTGCTCTTTGCTATACTGAAAGGGTTATATAATACAATCATTATTTTATTACCTTAGCCTTAACAAAATACTGGGCTCAATCACTTTTCAGCTACTAGGAAAAGGATAGTTTGATCATATTTGAATGCAAGAAAAAAGAAAAGTCAGGCTTGCAATGGGGATTGCAGAGAGAATGAAGACAGGAAAGACACTGAAATTCCATGCCAGAGATGATGAATCCCAAAGCTACTAAAAGCAGTATAGAGAAGTTATGTAGAAGGGCATAGATTCATAGTAAAATTTATAAAAAATGATGCCTAGTTTTAGGAAGTACTGAGGAAAACAAAAAATAACCCAGCAATTTCTAGTTTGCCCAGAGTTGCAAGCTTTTTCTTTTTCTTTTTCTTCTTCTTTTTTTTTTTTCTTCAGTACTAGGGTTTGGACCCAGGGCTTCATGCATATTAGACAAGTGCCCCATTGCTGAGTGGCATCCCAGTCCCTTTTTAATTGTTTACTTTGAAACATGGTCTCCTTAAAGGTCCACAGGCTGCCTTTGACCTCAAACCTGTGATCCTCTTGCCTTAGCCCCTGAGTCACTGGGATCACAGATGTGTCCCAGGCCACCTGGCTCAAAATGGCAAGATTATTGTAGGTCCGTGATAGAGAAAACCCAGCAGCAGAGGCACACAGACAGGAGAGAATGCTCTTATCTGCCTGGAGTGGGTTTATTGGGAGTAAGGGAGGGTGGAGGAAGTATTGGCTAGGGGAGCAGTGCATTTGGAAGGGGGCGGTAGCTGCTACTGAGGGGAGCTGAGTATGGCCAGGGGCTTTACACGGCTGGCAGGGCTCTGGGGAGAAGCTCAGGTGGGAGAAGTTTCTTTGAGGGAAAAGGGAGTGGAGGGAGAGAACAGTTAGGTCATTTTTGTCAGGCTGTCTGGTCTGACCTTGGTCTTTGGGGTCTGAGGCCTCATGGAGGTCCTTTGCTTTCTGGTCTGGGGCTTCTGACGTGGGAGGCCAGTTTGTACGGCCTTTTATTCTTTCAGTCAGGGTGCTGTCTTAGCTTACCAGGGATGACAACAGATTATTAAAATATGGGTGGCTTAGAACAAAAGAAATTAATTGCCGCCTGTTTATTCCCTGGAGGTCACAAATCTAAGTGTTGGCAAGGTATTGTATTTTGAATATAAAGTGGCCCCACGGGATAAATTTGAATGCTTGGTCCTGAGCCAGTGTCCTTGTTTTGGGAGACTTTGGAATGCTGGGAGGTGAGACCTAGCTGGCAGATGTAGGTCACTGGGGACCGGCCGGCCTTTAAAGCTTTGACTAAAGTCCCTGCCTATGGTGGAGCTCTGTGCTCAGGTCCTATGTGATGTTGAAAGCTGCTGCCACAGGCCTCTGCCTCCGTGCCTTCTCTGCCACTAGGGACTGAACCTCTGCTGCCATGAACTAAAATAAGACTTTTCCTTCCTAAATTGTCTCTGTCAGGTATTTTGGTCAGAACAATGCAAACACTAACAATTACACAGGGCCACAGTCCCTATGAAGACACCTCTGGTATCTTAGCATGTGACACCATAATTCTCAATATCTCTGCCCTCACATAGATGTCTCTCTCAGTCTTTCTCTATCTTCTCTTCTTTTTTGGACATCCGTCTTTGAGTTGAGGACTCAGTAAATTTAGAATGCCTTCATTTTGGGATTTTTAAATATTTATATCTCCAAACACACTATTTTCACAAAGTATCATGTTCTGAGGTTCTGAGTGGGCATGGGTTTTCTGAGGGACAATATTCAGCCCACTGCAGGAGACATACCAGGGTTTTGTGTAGATGGTTCACCCTACTGAGCATGGACTGGACATGAAGATTGCTACATTGATACAAAAAATCTGGCCTGCCTGGTGGGGAGCCTCAGCCCTGCAACCATGGGGACAGAGTGTGTGGAAATATACAAGTTGGCCAAGCCTGTTGTAATGTATCCTCATTTCCCCCTCTAGGGAAGGGAGGGAGGGTCATGAGACTCTCTACTGAGGGATGTATGTATTTGAGAGGCAAACAGCAGGTTAGAGCAGGAGAAGAGAGTAGAGGAGAAGGAAGGAAAGCAGAAGAGGGGAGAAATTCATCAGTGGTACCACTTCCAGTGAAGCTGACACAGAGAGAGGACCACTCCTGTAAGGAAGCCCATGTGGGAGGGAATTAGTGGCGGTGCAACTTTGAGACATCCTGGTAAGAACTTCTTGTGGGGAGGGAAATCTTCCCCTCTGTGTTGTTGTTGTTAGGAGTCAGTGTCCAACTCATAGGGACCCTGTGCGCAACAGATGAAACACTATGATCAGTTCTCTGCTATTCATAAGGTTTTCCATGGTAGATAGTTTTTTGGGGAGTGTGTTGCCAGGTCCTGCTCTTGCTCTCTGTGTAGCTGCACATAAAGGCTCTCCATGAGTTACCCACATCTATGTATAAAATTCCCAATAAATTCATGGTCCACACAAGTTAACATGATCCATCCTTTGGTCTGTCTGCATTCCCATTGGCTTTCACATAACACAGTCACTCAGAATAAATATTGGCCCCTCCATTGTGATGACATCTGTACTCAATTTTGCAAATGGCATACCCCTAGAGAGGTTCAAAGTAGAAATTGTACAGATAAATTGTACAGACAGTAGATGACATCTTCTACTCAGAGAAAGTCCTGACTCTCACCATATGCCTAGAGGAGATACTCCACTGTGGAACAAATATCCAGAGGATCCTAGGACTTGAGTTGTGATAAAGTCCTGATGACACTGATTTCTTTGAAATAAAATGACTTCTCAGTGCCCAAGAGAATTGTTCTTATTGATTTGTTACATGACATACCTGATAAAAAAAATTCTCACTTGTAATAAACTCCCAAACACTTCCGCCTTTTACCAAACTTTCAATATTTCATGGACAATGACAGGAACCAGCTAGTAATAGTTGATGAATGCAGAAAATGGTTCAAGCTTCTCAGCATGTCAGAGTGAGTGATATCTTTCTCACACTTTTCCCTTTGTCAGGTACATTTAAAATGCTATGAAAATTTAGGGAGGTTAGAACCATAACACAGAAGAAACTTAGATCCCTGAATCACTTTGTGGAATGTGTCTTACTATGCATACTACTAGGTGTTATGTGAGTAAGAAAAAGCTCCTTGGGTTCAGTCATTAAATTATTGGATTATTTGCAATAGCAGTGAATTTTCCCTAATACAGGGACTAAATATGTTAGTCTTGCTATACATTATTTTCCTTAAAATGAAACACATTTATCTCTAGGGAATTTTTGGATGATTTAATCAGATGATAATTGAAACTGCGTGTAAGGCTGCCACAAAAACTATAAATCTCATCCCTTTTGCTCCCGAAATTGGTCCTCCACCAGTCTTAGGAATATCAGTTAATGAAAATGCATTTTAGCCAGTTATTCACACTAAGATATTAAGTCAAAAAAGGATTGGACAAGATTAAGTAAATTCTCAGAAAGTAGAAAAAATCAGGACAGCATGTTGAAAAGTAAAAGAGACTATTAGAAGATCAATACAAAAGAGCCATGTTCCAACTAATAGGAGTTGTAGACGAGAATAGACAAAAAGCAAGAGAAGAAATTAGCTAAGATATGATACAAGAAAATTGTAGAATAGAAATGAGGAGACTAATGTCATAATACCCACACCACACAGGTATGTATGGATCAATGAGTAGCATGCATCATGCGTTCTATATTTATGTACAAAGCATACAGTACAAATCTGGAGAATGCTGCCAAATAAAAAAATGCCCTAAACTGCCTACCTAGATAATGCGTTGTCAACTCCAATAGAACTTTTCATGAGAAAAATCTATCTTTCCCCATCTGTTTTGGTTGAGAGGATTGCCCCTGTGTACCTGAAGTTAATCTACTGAGACAAGAGTTGAACTAGTGTCATAAAAAAGAAATGGCTAAGTAAGCCATCACTCACTGGCTTTCAACACATTTACTCCAGCTGTAGATCATATATTTTTTTAGAAAATAGTGTACTAATTTTTGAATGAGAATGAGGCATTTTAATTGCTAAATAGATGCAACATGTACAAAAGAAAAAACATATAGGCTAGAAGTTACATCTGGTGCCATAGAATTAATCAGTCATTGAATAGATTGTCAGGATAATTTGTATGAATTGCCAAATCATTTTCTTCCCTCTTTTCCATGGGAAGTGCCCATGTACTCACTACTTCTCACTTCTAGTTCTGTTATTAAACACTTGCATCCTAATTTCTCAGACAGATTGCAGGATTATGGAAGTGGAGGCCGAGTTATTCGGCTCTGTGAATTGCCCAAAGTGTCTGAATCAGCGCCTTGCAGTGTGGTATGGAGTGAGAAAACTTGATTCTTGTATCTAGTCAAACAGTTAATATGTGTTTACTAAATTTAGGTCTGTTTTGCCTCATGGGTGCTCCAACATGTTGGCAGAGAAGAAACTTTGAATATGAACCCATCTTGGCTTGGCATGTCCTTCAGAGGTGAGCTAAAGATGCTATCAGCCATAATTTTTCATTTTGGTTTATTATAGTTATTCTTGGAATATCTGTAGCTGCTGAGATATTAATCTTGCAGGCATGCAATAATGGAACTTTCTTCATCTCTGCATTACCTGAAGGGAAATGAGTTGTTGCAAAAAGCATATATTTATTTTCAAAATGATTTTCAGAAGGAAACCTTTTATTTTGAAAATGTATATAATTTTATTGTCCAACAAACCTGATAATGTGGAAAATGCCATTCCACATTTTATATTAGAAAAATAAACTCAGGTAAATGAAGGAATAGGTGAATAGAAGAAAGAAACTTGCTGTAAAACTGCTTAGTATATAGGAATATTCTTTTAAGGCAACCTTATTTTTTTAAGATTTAAGAAATAACACAAATTATTGCTAAATTTGGTTTATTTTGCTATAATTTTTCATTCTTAGTTTGTGGTAGAACTCATGTTAATTTTATAGAAATTTGAAAATACTGAAAACATTTAGAAGAAACTAGTCATTGCTTGGACTGAGATTTAGTTCAGCAGAGTTCCACTCTGCAGTTTCTGAGGTCCCAAGTTCGATTCCCAGCACCACAAAAATGGAAGAAGGATGTGGCAATCCACTCCTGAGGCGATCCTAAAACAACAAGCCATTGAAAACCCTATGAGGGTTGCTATGAGTTAGACATGACTTGATGGCACCTTACAACAGTCAAAGCTTGTGATCCATCTCTACTCCTCCATCTGAATATTGATAACATAAACATTTTGGGACATAGGCTTTCTACTATAAGGATATATGTAAGTAAAACAAATTATGTTCATATTTTTAATACCATCCTATAATCTATTACAAGATGCTATCACAACACTTATACCCCAACACAGTGCCTTCTATATGATAGGAACTGTTCTAAGCACTTTTCTTGTATTTTGTTCATGTAGTCACTGTAGCCACTCTGTGTTTGGACACTACAAGTATTCTCATTTTCAGAGGACTAAACAGAGGGATAGGTAAGTTCACATAGCTAGAATGCAGTTCTGTCATTGGCAAAATGAAAATTTGGTACTTCCTTCTTGTGTAATTGAAAGATTTTCAGATATATTTTGTGAAGCGAGGAAAGGATGTTGCAAAGTATGTGACAATTATGAGTCTAACATATGACATCAAATTATTATTTTTAATAGTAGCATTATTCCTATGATTGTGGGATAGTTAACCATAATTTTATCTCTAGTTTTTCATCAAATTCCTAACATATAGTAGTGGCTAGAAAATATCTATCACAAGAATGGTATATAATGGCATATTTCCAACCTCCTAAAATACAAATTGATGATTAGTAGTTGATTACTTAGCCAGCACAGTTGAACTTCACTTCAGTTGTTTACTTTGGTGAAGTGTTTCTTCTCTTTGTCCTGTTTTTCACAAGATCCCTCTTATCAGCATTGAACCATGTAGAAAATAAGAGAGATATTGCTCAGATCACTTCTTCTATCCTATGATTGATACAGGAAGATAGTTTAGCCATGATCAACTGAGAAGGATGTCTCTTTTATGCAGCTTGCTCTTGTCTTCTCTACTTTTTTGTCTTCATTTCTCCAATGACATTCTAGTAATAGGCAGAGATTTATTTTAAGCAATTGATTATGTGCTATTGAAACATTATACTTTGAGAGCGGGTCGGTATTTTTAATATCTGATAATGGTTTCTTAATATATCTGATGATTTCTTTGGAAGGAAAGATGTGCCATGTTGAGAAATGACAAATAGAATTGTGCGTTAAGGTGCCTGAAAAACTAAATGCCTAGAGCATGGCAACAATTCCCATTAATAAGTACATTCATTAAAAGGCTTGAAGATGTGTTTGCATTTGCTTTCCAATGTAATCATGCATGATGGAAAGAATCTATAGCAAAATAAGCAGAATAAAACCATCACAGTGTATAATTCAGAGGGACTAAATATGATCGCCACTTAGAAAATAAGCTGCTAAACTTTTTGCCTGTATAAATATCAATTTTAGCCAATAGGCCACTTCATAATGCAATATTAGTGGCTAAATGGGGTGTTAAAATGGAAATACTGAACTCTAGAAAAGAAGATCATCAATGATGATGATGCCTTGACATAAATATAACAGAAGCATCATGTTGTAATCACAAAGTGCACATTTTCTTTCAATGTCATCATTATTCCCATTGCTTATTAGATGGATCAGTTGTACAATTGCAGAAAAAAAAACAAGATTTTTCACAAACACCATGATTTTTTTCATGATATAAAAATCTTCAGTTTGAGAGCAATATTCCCACTGAGTGTCCTTGAATAAATTGATTTAATCCCTAACTATAAATAGACATTACCAAAAACTGCACAACACTTCTCTATCACAAAAATATCTATTTTTAATTTTATTATGTTCTTTAATCATAGCTAGTTTGGCTGCCTTTACTACTACTGGTAACTGAGGCTTTAATTTAATTCCTTATATAACCATTTTGTGAACAAAAGTTAACTTTAATATGAATAAGACTAGCAAATTGACTAGAGTATAAGAAATCATTTTGAAAACATGAACCAAGTTAATTACCCAGTTTGCAAATGGGTTGTTATAATTTGATGGCTTTACTTTCAAAAGCATGTATGGGATTTAAATATAAAATAAAGCAGGCAAACTATATCCCATAGAGGAAATCATTTTAATTAAAGGAAAATGGGATAAAATGGGAAGTGAGAGAAATTATCATTTTGATATATTAAATATTTCCAATTAGAGAAAAGGGAAGAAAATTGTTATTTACTAAGACTCTATTAAGGGCCCAGCACTATATTACCTATTTACATATATTATCTCATTTGCAGAATCTATATATGTATATAGTACCATATCTCATATTTCAAAATTTTTCTATTATTTATTAGTAAGAAAGAATAGTTAGCAACATTGGTTTTATCCTCAAAATATAAAATTAAAGAAACCATTGAAAAATATATCACCTTATTTTAATGAATTCAGGGAATTTATTGAGTGCCTGTACTATTTCTGTTTCTGAGAGAGAAAGGAAGAGAGAGAGAGAGAGAGAGAGAGAGAGAGAGAGAATAAAATATTTATAAAGTTTATTGGAGTGATAATGCACTAATGCAGTCCATCTTGCATGTGCTTTTTTCCACTTATTTTTAAAAAATGACTTATCCACATGGATCTATATAGAACTTCTGTTTATTTCACTTGCAGTGTGGGCATGCTCTTGTCTATTTCCAGTACATTAATTAAGAAATTGCTGAAGTGGTCTGCAGGCAGAATGCTGAGATGATTCCTGAGACTCCTGACGGCTGTGCATGTTCCACATAGTTCCCAGACCGGGGATACGATGTATTCTGCATCCTGATTAGATTAACTCATAGGGCACAGGTGACTTTTAAAAGGGAGTTTGTCTGAGCCCTTAAAATCATATAATTGAAACACATAGGCTGTCAAAATCTGTGCCTACAAATCAAAAATACTGCTGATGTCTTGGTCCCCATGCTGCGGTTCTACTGGGAGGTAGTGCAACCTTCAGGGAGTGGAGACTAGAGGAAGGAAGTGGAGTCTTGGGGATATTGGATTCTGGGCTCCTCCTCTTCTCTTTTCTTGCTTTCTGGCTGCTGTGAGCTGGGCAGCTTTGTCAGTCACATGCCCCTTGCCCTGACATCCTTCTGCCTTGCCCCTAGCCCAAGCAGGGCAAGTGACTGTGGATTAGAACTTCTAAAAGTGTGAACAAAGTAAGACTTTCTTCCTCTTAAGATGATTTTCTCAAGTTATTTTGACACAGCAAAGGAAATCTGGCTAAAACAATAAGAGACTTGTGGTAGCAGAAGGATTCAGGGCACCTTTGCTGGCTTGAGGATGGGGGATTCTCATGGCAAGAGACGCAGTCAGATCTAGGGACTGATGGTGGCCTTTGGCTGACATCCAGCAAGGAAACAGGGACCTTGGTCCTATAATCACAAGGAATTGAAGGCTTCCAACAATGAAAACAAGCTTGGCTAGGTGACATGGTGCACACTTGTAATTCCAGTGACTTGGGAGGCTGAGGCAGGAGGATCACAAGTTCAAAGCCTGAGGCAGCCTGTAAAATTTAATAAGACCCTGCCTCAAACAAACAAACAAAACAAAAACAAAACAAAAAAATGAGGGTAGGGGTATAGCTCAGTGGTAGAGGCTTGTTTAGCATCCATTAAGCCCTAGGTTCAATTCCTCCAGTATGATAAAATAAAAAAGTAAAGAGCTTGGGAACATGTTATTTATCCCTATTAAGACTGTGTCTATAGCCATACCACCCTGGCTACCACTCTCCTCAGGTCTCACAAGCTAAGCAGGGTCAGGACTGAGTAATACTTGGATGAAAGACCTACTGGGTGCTGTAGGCTTGGGAGAAGGACCTGCAAACCCACACCTGAAACAATCAGCTATTGAAAACTCTGTGCATAGCAGAGTAGCACTGATGATAGCACGGCACAGTGCCAAGTAATGTTTCATTCTGTTGTATGTAGTGTTGCTATGAGTCAGACCCACCTCTACAGCACCTAACAACAACAACAATGAGCCTGCATATGAGAATGCAGCACCCCCCACACTTTGAGCTATGGACTAACTCATACTGGGCCAGACTTTACAGAAATTGTGGGATAATGAATCTCTGTTGCTTTGAGCCAGTTGGCTGGTGTTAATTTGTTATACATCGACAGAAAATGAATACAATCAGTAATAGACATGCTGGAAGAGAAAACATTTTTTTCTATACTTGTCCATATTTTGAAAGTAGTTTATGACTTTAAAGAAACAGGTTGTCACATTGAGGGGAAATATCTAGGCATATCATTAATAGGGAACTCAAGTGTGCCATGATGTTTTGGCTGAAGGGACTGTGTATTGTGGGAAGAGATGATAGATTTCCTCATTTTCCATACCATACTCTCTCTGCCTTTATGCTGCTGTAGCATCTTGTTTCTATAAGATATATGTTTCTATAAGATATATATGTACATATATATGTACATATACATACACACACTGTGGAGGTGAATATACACACACACACACACACACACACACACACACACACACACACATATATATATACACACATATACACATACATATATATATACATATATATTAGGATAGGATAATCCCCCCAAGTTAAAGACCAGGCTTCCATTTAGATTTTCTGCTGTAATATTTCATGAACATAATATATATTTTATGTGAAAACAGCAAGATTCTAGTTGGAAAAGCTACAAGAAAGTGATATATAATTCTACTCAGATATTAACATGTAGCAAATATGTCACTGGGGAAAGAATCAGGAAGTATGAACACAAGCAGTGGAACTCCAGGAGTAGGAGAACCAGCTGGGGGAAACAGGCACAGAATGATAATGACAAGAACTGACTTAGGAAGGAATAGGGCAACTGGGAAATAATTAGCCATTCAGAAATAATTTTAGAGGTTTACAAATGAAAAATCCTGAAAAGAGAAACATGCAGAGGCTTTAAAAAAACCATAAAAGTTAATGATGTAAAAATGATCATAAGCAAATTGTGGGAATGATTTCAGAAGAGAAAATCAGGTCAATAAGGAGGCTATAATTCCTGAATTTACCCTAAATTTAATTTTTAAAAATAGTACTGTGTTTTCCTTTTCTAAATTTTTTCTTTCTGCATGCACTAAACTCAATTAAAGTTAATGGGAGTAATGGGCAGCATTTATAAAGCATAACCTCTTTGATGCTAATTATTTTGAGCTAAATTGTTAAAGAGCAACCTTTTCCTGGTTTAGTAATATGCAAGATAGCACTCTTATTCACATTATGTGAGATTACATGAAAGCAGTTATGAAGACATTTCTCTGATAATAGGTTTCTTCAACTGGTCTAAATTGAGGAAAGATGTGAATGTGAAATGTCTTCTATGACTAACAGACATTTTCATTACAATAGAATTGGTAACAACTTTCTTAACGTTATAAAATGCCTAATTTGGGATATCTTGCTTTTAATGAGTAATTTTCATCTGTAAAGTCAGGAGGCTCGTTGAATGATGTACATGTGCCCAACTACTTTCATGAAAATTTGTGACTTTTTAATTATAATAATGTACCACTCAGGTTCCTGTTGTTTTTGTTATGTGCCATCAAGTCGGGTCCAACTTATAATTATCCTCTGTACAATAGAACGAAACACTTTCCAGCACTGTTCCTTACCTGGCACTATTGTCAGTACTTCTCTGCTATTTAAAGGGTTTTTGATGGCTGATCGTTTTGTGGGGTGGACTACCGGGTCCTTCTCCCAAGTCTACAGTACCCAGTATTCCCAGGTGGTCTCCCATCCAAGGACTAACCAGGTCTGACCCTGCTTAGCTTCTGAGATGGGATGGGATCAGATGCCATAGTGGTATGGCTGTAGGCCTTTGGTGGTGGTGGTGGTAGGTGGTAGGTGGTCAGGTGGGTCTGACTCAGAGTGACCCTATGTACAATAGAGTGAAACACTCCTTGACACTGTGCCATGCCTGGCACTATATCAGTGCTTCTCTGCTATTTGATTGTTTTGTGATTGTTTCAGGAATGGCTTGTCAGGACCTTCTCCCATTTTTGTGGTGCTAGCGGTTGAATCTGGGGCCTCAAAGAGTACAGAGTGGCACTCTACCAACTGAGCTAAACCCAAGCACTTTTTAAAACATTTACCACTCAGGTTCTTGAGAGCTCTATAATGCACAGTGTAGGATAACGTGAAAAGACCCAAATATTGCTTATAGAAAGTTATTAATTAATTCATTAAATATTTATTGGGAGTATTGGTGGCTGGTACATGCATACAAAACCTTCTGTAAGCATTTACTGAATATATGCACACTTATATAGTACTGGGCACTTAAATGGCTCTGATAATACAACGGCAGACAGTTGATATAACACTGTACATCTTTGGTACATGAGCTACTTATGGAACCTTGTCCGGTGTCATGAAAGATGCACATGCAGATGATATTCACTTGTTGTTGTTGTTAGGTGCCGTTGAGTCATGTCTGACTCATAGCGACCCTTATAGGGTTTTCAATGCCTCAGAGACTGCAGAGTGGTGCTCTACCAGCTGAGCTAAATCCCAGCATGATATTCACTAGTTACGTTTTATTACATGGACATGTGAGGAAATATGGGAGCAGAGAAGGTTGTCTTGGCAGACAGACACTGAAGGGTTCAGTGGATCTAAGACTGAGCTATGCAGAAAGACTCTTGGGGAACACAAATATCAGTTGTTTTTAAGGGTATGCACCAAGCTCTAGAGGTTCACTTTTTCTAGGGTCACTTATTTATATTTTCCAAAGGAGAAGTTCTAGTTAAATTGGTTTATCACCATTGGCGAGCATATTTTGAGTTAAGGAATCTCATTGGGGTTTGAGTTCTTCCTGTCTTTTTAGAGTGTCACTGTGTGTATCAAACCACAGAAATACCCATTTGGCTCTTGCATAATCCAATAATCATATGTTTAACCACAAACTTAATCATCCTGCCCTGACAGGGTGGTGCCTACGCCACAAAATGATTAGTGCAATTGGAGGGGAAAAGGCATCAGCAGCCTGGGTCCCTCTCAGTGCTCACAATCTGTGTTCTACAAAGTTTAAAATAAACACTACATGCAAACCAGTAATGGGACAACAACAAGACAATTGAAAAATGACATGAACTGAGTCACCTACTATTATAAAATGAGAAGAGAAAACGAAGAAAAAAACATGGAAATATCTCTCCCATGAATTTGTGGTTAACTGAATTTCCCATGGAAATTGTGGAGGTGATTATCTATGTTGTTGTTGTTGTTAGGTGCCGTCGAGTCGAGTCCGACTCATAGCGACCCTATGTACAGCAGATCGAAACACTTGCCGATTCTGTGCCAGGCAAACCATCTTATTTATGTTTAAGCCCATTGTTGCAGACACTGTGTTAATCCATCTGGTGGAGGGTTTTCCTCTTTTGCGTTGACCTGCCACTCTTCCAAACAT